>PVLC010002164.1:0-106446 GCA_004027655.1 Graphiurus murinus | reverse complement strand
AGAGTTTCTATTTCCCTATGTCCTTACCAACATTTGTTAATATTTGTGTTCTTAATGATTGCCTAATCAAAAAATAGTAATGGAGCTCAACATGGTGACACATGCCTGTAATCCTAGTACTTTGGAGGCTGACAAGGGAATTGCAGGTTCGAGACAAGCCCTAGTAACTTAGCAAGACCCTGTTTCAACATAAAAATAAAAAAAGAAAAGGGCTGGGGGTGTAGCCAGGAGGTAGAATGCTCCTGGGCTCAACCCCAGTACCATAAAATAAAATAAAATAATAAAATAAAAAGGCAATCAAGCTGAATAGATACTTTTCAAAAGCAGAAATACAATTAGCCAGTAAATATATGAAAAAATGTTCAACATCACTATCAATTAGAGAAATGTGAATCAAAACTACACTGAGATTCCATTTAACTCAAGGACCCTTTACTTGGTCCATAACTCCCTGGGGGCATGGAAAGTCTCCCAAAGCATCAATCCAAGGCAAATCTGAGCAAGAGTTTTATTGGTAAACTTGTGGTTGTTCCTCAGGATTGTATGATGGAATCTCATGTGGAAATGTAGGAGCTTGTTTAACCTTTCCTGCTCCTAGCCTGCCTAGTCTCCATCTAGGACAGTGGTTCTCCAGGTGTGATCCCTGGACCAGCAGCATCAGCATCAACATCATCAAGGGAGCTTATTAAATATGCAAATAAATCAGTAGTCCCACCCTAGAACTCCTGAAATGGAAACTCTGGGGGAGGGGCCCGGCAATGTGCATTCAGCAAGCTCTCTAGGGAATTCTCAAGCTTGATGATGTTTGAGAACTACTGCTTGCAAGTCAGCTACCTAGGAAGCTGTGACCACTTGTGTTCTCTTTTGGGTCTGTGAGAAGCAGAGATGGTGACCTCCAGGCTCTTCTCTTAGATACCTTCAATGTACTCACCCCTTATGGAATTGATCTTTATTTGGTATGTATTGGTCACTATCTACTCTACCAAAGAAAAACTAGCCACTTAAATTCACAAACCATTTCTCAGAGTGTAGCTCTAATCAAGTGAATTTAAGGGCAAAATTCTCAGCGTGGTTGCTACTAGTAGGATAGGAAGATAGGACTAGGAGGGAAAGCAAGGCATTCTCTGGAATTCTATAGTCTAGGAATAAAATCCACTCCTAGGAGGATGGTTGAGATGCCAGAGAAGCAGTGAAAAATTGTGGGTCCTGTTTACCTAGATGTGTGGCTGTGACATAGGATAGATTGAATTTGAGTCATACTTTTTTTTTTTTTTTTGGTACTGGGGATTGAACCCAGGGGCATTCTACCTCTGAGTTACACCCCTGACCCTATTTTATCTTATATTTTGAAACAGGGTCTCACTAAGTTACTGAGACTGACTCTTTTGTCTCAGCCTCCCAAGTACTGGGATTATAGGTGTGTGCCACCATGCC
Source organism: Graphiurus murinus (assembly GCA_004027655.1). Classification (NCBI taxonomy): domain Eukaryota; kingdom Metazoa; phylum Chordata; class Mammalia; order Rodentia; family Gliridae; genus Graphiurus; species Graphiurus murinus. The sequence continues at coordinate 105,012 of PVLC010002164.1, read as the reverse complement.
TGGCTTTAATTTTTAAAAATTAATTTATGTTTATTATAAATTGATAAATAATATATATATATATATGAGGTATAAAATTATATTATGGTTTATGAATACAATGTGGAAATTAAATCATACTAATCAACACCTCCATCACCTCCAATACTTATTTTTGTGGTGAGAACATTTAGAACTTTGAAATGTACAATATATTACTATTAACTATATTTACCATGCTGTACAAAAGATCTCACGTGTGTGCATTCTCTTTCTCTTTCTCTCTCTCTCTCTCTTCTTTCTAACTGAGGCTTTGTATATACTCATTGACCATCATCTCCCCTTTCTCTCCAACCCCTACCTCTGTAACCACCATTCTACCCTCTGCTTGTAGGTGTTCAATTGTTGTCACTTCCACAGGTGAAAATATTTGGTATTTCTCTTTCTGTGGCTGGCTTATTTAATGTAACATAATGTTCTTCAATTCCATTCACAGTGTCACAAATGACAAAATCTCACTTTTTTTTTAAAGTCTGAGTAATACTCCATTGAGTATATCTGCTATATTTCTTTACCCATGTGTCTGTTGATGGACTCTTAGGTTGACTCACTAACTTGGCTATCGTGAGATGTGCTGCAGTGAACATGGGAAGACAGATATTCCTTCAAAATATATATTTCAAACATTTTGAGTAAATTCCCAGAAGTGGGACTGTTGCGTCATATGATAATCCCATTTTTTGTTTTTGAGGTGCTTCTAGTTTTCCATAAAGGCTATATTAATGTACATTACCATCAAGAGTCATAATTTGGATTTGATTCAGATGTTTAGACACAAGAGAACCATATAAAGGAAAGAGACCAGAGATAGTCCACCTAATTAAATTTTATTTCTAATTGGAATGTGCTTTATATGGAAAGCATTTCTCTTCTTTCCTTCCCAAGTTCAAGATAATGTAGTTTAGTAGAGAGAGACCGGGCCTAGGGAAAGAGCCATGTGTTTCAGTCCTGCCTTGCCACCACTGGCTGTGTGCCTTGGGCAAGTCAACCTCAGGATCTTTGTTCCAATGACTATAGAAAGGGGCTTGACTACATGATCCCTCAGGTCTCTCTTCCAGCTCGAGAACTCATGAATTAATTCTTCCACATCCCAACAGAACTCCATTGTTGTCTACTTCCTTTTTTTTTTTTTTTGGTACTGAGAATTGAACCCAGGGGAATTCTACCTCTGAGCAACACCCCCAGCCCTTTTTTATTTTGAAACAGGGTCTTGCTAAATTGCTGAGGCTGGTCTGGAACCTGTGGTCTTTCTGTCTCAGCCTCTCAACTACTGGGATTATAGGTGTGCACCACCACACCCAGCTCCATCTCTTTTGTAAAAAATAAATAAATAAATAAATAATACTTTGAAACAGGATCTCGCTTAGTTGCTAAGGGTCTTTCTAAGTTGCTGAAGCTGGCCTCAAACCAGCCAGCCTCCTGTCTCAGCCTCCCAAGTTCTGGAATCCTAGGTGTCCGTCACCATGCCCAGCAACTTCCTTCTTAATGTCCCTTGTCATTTGATCCCACCCCCTCCCATCCTTTTTCTTGCAAGGACTCATGTTTGAATAATATGGGGAGGGGAAAACAAAGGCCCTCAATGCTATGTCCCTTATTATTGTCCAATGTGTTGTCCTTTCATGGTCCAGTAGCAGGTCACAGTCTTGAAGCCACACATAGGTTGGCTGTGTAGCCCTAATGGCCGGTGAAGTTGCTGTAGCCACTGGCCTGTGCTCTGATAGCATCCTGCCCAGCTGGCAGAGGCCTCTCCATCGAGTAGCTGTTCTCTTGGAGCTTGGCTTCATCAACCTCCTGGATTCAGCTGCTTTTACTTTCAGGACTCATAACTTTGGGAAGAAAAGCTTATGATTTCTCTTCCTGGGTAAATGTGCATTTTGTTATCTGACCTCAAGAAATAGCATGAAATTAACTTATTTCCCCTACCCTTGGTTAAAAGAAATGTAATTTTGTTCTGTGGCTCTTCACACGTCTGGTAATATCTGACCATAAATAGTTTTAGGACTAGAGAGGGTCAAGCAAATAAAACAGCCTTGCCCATAGGCTGGGGGAGAAAAATTCTGCCCAACAAATTTAAATTGCCTTTTCCTTTGATCATAACGCATATTGGTGGCCTGAAGGAGGATAGTACCAGTGTGCTAAAGGCTAAAATTTCCATTTCTATCACTTTTTCTTTACCCACTGGAGTGGCTATCTGAAGGACTGTTGGTCAAATTCACTAAGTAGGGTTCTGTGTCACTTTCTGCTTTCAAAATGTGCTGGAGAGTGGTGTAAAATGGCACTTTTTAGCCAAGAGCTTAGCCAATAAATATTCTCTTGTCTTACATATGATCACCAGTCCGATATTAATATCTGACAAGCCATATTAAGGAGGCATGAGAAAAATGTTTGTCACCTTTTTATTGATTTTAATACTTTTTTTTTTAGCCTGTAATTGGTCTAGCTGAGAGACATTCCAGATCTGGCAAGTCAGATAAATCAGATGTAGTATCTGAATGTTATTCACCTTTAAGATTCTATAAATCCAAGGCTAAATATGAGCCCCTCTTCAGTTAATCATGATTCAAGATTCTGCTGTGTGGCAGTATGCCCTTTACCAAAGCTTTAATGGCAAAACTAATATGCTAATTTCTCTCATTTTCTCACTACCAGATACTTAAGGAAAAAGACAGTGATCTTTGGTTTTGCTTCACTTTAAGCCTTTCTTTTGTTACCATTATCCACCTAATGTAATAAGCAGGGGCTGAAAAAATAAGCTGGCTGAAATCTGGCTCCCAGGGTTGCAAGAAAATGACCAGAGTGAGCTGGTCTGCCTTGCTGCTCGGGACTGGGTGAAAATGGACCCGCTAAGTCTCTTTCCCAACTTTGGTTGGCACCACCTATAGTGACTCTTTCAATTAACTCCAATGGAGATCATTCTGGATCTGGTGGCTGCCTGGGACTTACACGGCAATGATAGTAATTTAAAAAATCACCTTCTCTTTTCTTTGGCCCAATGGGAAATACTGAACTGGGAGGCTACTAGGATGTGGGGCCCCACCCTCTGTTTTCCTCCTTCCCAGTGTTTTCCCCTGAGTACTCACCCTCTTCCAGCAGAAGACAATTTTAACCGGTTCCATTTGAGAATAAGTGTCAGGGAGGGATAAGGGATGATTGCCAGCTTCAGTGTATCCATGCTCATCAAGATTTTCTCTAGTAAAACCACTAGTGCACTCAAAGTAAGGAGATGCTCAATTTATGTTTGATAAATTGAATTGAAAACACAGGTAACATACTTGCTGCCACATTATTAGCCACACAAAAGCTTTTTTTTTTTTAAATGAACAGTTATTTAAATTAGTTGGAAGCAGTGTTTTTTCCCCCAAAGAGAAATAAATTGTTATCACTATTTCTTTCCCTAGTGCTTTTATCTTTACCTCCAAAGAAATGGAGATTTCATATTTACCCCATGAGTCCCTTTTTTCAGTTATTCTTCATTATTATAGCCAACCAGGCAAATATGTACCCTTGCTAGTCTGAAACAATGGAAATAAAGAATGATGATTTTACTTTATGCCTTGAGTACCTGCTGGAGAAAGTTAACTATGTCTTGGTATCTAAGTTCAAGGTTGTTTTCAGTGATTCTACTGTGAAGTAGATGTATAAAAGTCAAGTATTAGGAATAGTCTCTCCTGAATTCTGTACCTTGTGTGCAGTGTTCTCACTAACCTTAGAGACCTGCCAGGAAGCTTCTTTTGAGCCAAGTGTGATGGCCCATGCTTGCAATCACAGTAGTTGGGAGACTGATACAGGAAGATCACAGGTTTAAGGACATTCTCAGTAAATAGTGAGACTCTCATCAACCTAGCAAGATCCTGTTTCAGAATAAAAATAAAATAAAATAGGGCCGGGGATGTAGCTCAGAGGTAGAATGCCCCTAGGTGCAGTCCCCAGTACCACAAGCTGCTTTTGTGTGGTAAAAATCTATATTGCCACCTGTTGCCCTTACTATTTATCTGGGATGGGATCAGCAAACTTTTGCTATGAAGAGCCAGATAGTAATTATATTAGGTTTTTTTTTTTTTTTTTTATTTTTATGCCATAGGATCTCTGTCACAACTCCTGAGCTTGGCCTTTGTACTGCAGAAGTAGTTTAGACAGTAGGTCAACAAATAAGCATAGTGGTATTTCAATAAAATTCTATTTACAAAGACAGGCAAAGGGTAAGATTTTGGCTCATGGGACATGGTTTGCTGACCTTCAACCTAAGAGCTTCTTGGTATAAATTTGTTATTCTGGGTGATGAAAAATAATTATATCAGAGAAAAAATTAAAAGATCAACTAGCTGTAGATAAGAAGACATCACTGCATGATTCCAACTCAAACAATTCAGTCTCCAGAACTATACCTTTAAAAAAAGGACTCTCTGTTCTTGAATCAGAAATTAGAAGGAGTCCTTAAGAGAACTTTGAGTGCTTCATTTTAAAATATAACTTTTAAGTAAGATATGTTCCACAGAAAAAAACACATGACATATGTACATGTTTACATATATATTATATATTGTATCTATAAATCTAAAATGTCTATATTTGTAAAATCACCCTGAGTATCCACAGTGAATTGGTTCCAAGGCCCTTGTGGATACCAAATTCTAAGATTGCTTAAATTTCTTATATCAAGTAGCATAATACTTGCATATAACCTATGCACATCCTCCTGTATACTTTAAACCATATCTATATGATTTATAATACCTAATATAATGTAAATGATGAACAAGTAGCTGCTACGCTGTATTATTTAGGCAATAATGACCAGGAAAAAAGTCTGTACATGTAAGTACAGGTGCAGTATTTTCTGTCTGTGGTTGGTTGACTCCAAGGATACAGAGCATGTAGCTAGAGAGCTGACTATATCTAATATGCTACGAAGCTTCAACTTTATTTTTAGTAACTGCTTTCATAAATAATAAGACTGGGTCCCTTTTTCTTCTTTGTACTCTCCAACTAAAAACCTCACCTCAGATTCACCATATGTCTGTTTGTGGTTAGGGTTGGTCTTCTCTGAGGTCCACAGGAGCAGAACGTGGGTACCCTTGGCCTTCAGATCACCCCCCAACAAAGTGCTAGTTTGTTAAGTTGTTGGGTCAAAGCAAAGAGATGATAATCAGAGCCTTACCAGATAATCTGGTAAGGTCTGTCTAACTGACATGTTAGATAGATGGGCAGGAGAAGTTTAGTAAACTGAAAGAGACATGGAATACTGTGTAAAACAGACAAAAGGGCAGTTCCAAGACAAATTCTATGAGCCCTGAATTTCACATCTGGGGGGATGTACCTTCTCCCAGCTCCATGTCCCAACTAGAGGCAGGTCTTTATAGTAACTAAGTCCTGTGGGCTATGTAGAGGCCCAGTTTGGGGATCTATGAGGTACTGAGGGATTCTACATAGCATAAAGTTGACTGTTCAGAATGAAGGCCAATAAACTGTCATAAACCAGCATTAGGCATAGAATCTCCTCTAGTTGTTTGTGAGGGGCATTTTCAGCATGGTTAGGGGTGGAGGCATCCTTGGGGGGCAGTTGAGGTTGAAAGGAGGGCTCTGAGATCCTGCTGTCTGGGTTCAATGCCAGCTCCACCACTTACAGGCTTGGTAGTGGTGTTGAGTAAAATAACCCAATCTTTTCTAAAATTGCTCTTCAAGATAATCTATTCTTCTTGCCCACCCCATTGCCCCACTCCCCCACCCCAAATATTTTTCTCTGGCTGCCATAAATTGCTGGATGGAATCATGTGAATTCTAAATTACTTTTAAAAATTGACATTACTTTGCTGCCAGCCAACTACTTCATAAGCTGTGTCAGCGAAAGGTCTCCCCACCGCTTAGTCTGAAGAAGTTTTTGCTGTCATATCTGTCCTGTTAATTTAAGCAGAAACTGTAATTAGATGTAAGTGGTCCTGTTCCCACAGAAATGAATGGCAGCGTCTGTAGAGAGACAACCGTTCCAAACCCTCTTGGCTACCGGCGCTCTACAGTTAGCGGTATGGAGCAAGGCCCAGGTCCAGACTTCTGTCGGCCTCATTTTATATCTGTGAACGCACAACACTAAATCCAATATTTCTAATGCCTTGCTGTGATGGGTGCAAAGCCAAGCACATTCCAGACTTTTATGTTGGTGGCTCCTTATGAGAAGGACATACTACTAGTGTAGGTGTGTGTGTGTGTGTGTGTGTGTGTGTGTGTGTTTTCACATTCCTCAATCATTTAGCATCACAAGGAAAAACAAATAGAGTGTTAATGACTAGCTATGTGGAAAGCCAGAAAACCAGAAAAAGTAGGAAGTTGTGTTTATAACCAAGTAGCAGAGACACAAAGATGCTTTTAATTTTTTTTTTTTTTTTTGATACTGGGATTGAACCCAGGGGTGTTCTACCTCCAAGCTACACACCTGTCCCTTTTTATTTTTTATTTTAAAACAGGCTCTCTTTTAGTTGCTGAGAGTCTTGCTATGTTACTGAGGATTGCCTCGAACCTGTGATCTTATCTCAGTCTCCCAAGTTTTGGGATTACAAGTGTGCACCATGGTGCCTGACTACAATGATTTTTTTCTTTGTGGTACTGGGGATTGAACCCAGAGGCATTCTGCCTCCGAGCTATACCCCCAGCCCAATTTTATTTCTTATTTTGAAACAGGGTCTTGCTAGGTTGCCGAGAGTCTCACTACATTGTGGAGGCTGTCCTCAAACCTGTGATCCTACTGTCTCAGCTTTCCAAATACTGGGATCACAGATGTGCACTACTATGCTCAGTCAAAGATGTTTTTAATAAGATGTTTTATAGCCAGGCATAGTGGTGCATGCCTATAATGCCAGTACTTGGGGGGCTAAGACAGGAGGATTTCTGATTCGAGGCCAATGTGCCATTACTTAGTGAGACCCTGTTTCAAAATAAAATAGTGTTGGTGGTGTAACTCAGTGGTAGAATCCCCTGGGCTCAGTCTGAGGACCCCAAAAATTAATAATTTTTAAAATTTGTTGTTGTTGTTATTTCTTTATGTATTCTCTGATGAAGGAATGTGCTGGTTGTATCTTGAAAATATAGCCAATGATAGAGCCATATGCAGGGCCTTTTTTGTATGAGGAGCTGTCTCTGATCGAGGAGTGTCTCAGCTAGACAGATTTATTTCCAGGTGGTTAAGGAAATCATTATGAAGATACTTCATACTGTACTAAAGCTTTAATAATGCAATGAAACCAGAAGTCATTGATTATCTGCCCCTCATCTACTTCACACTAGACACTGGGGCTTAAGAGAGCCATAGACAACACCATTCCTCTTCTCAGTGTATTGGGAATGTGACTGGGGGTTGAAATATACAAACTCAAAAATAATACTATATAGAATTGAAAACAGTAAGAAGTAGAATAACTGTAAACCAAGTATTTTGGAGGCTGAGACTGGAAGATCTTAGGTTTGAGGTCAGCCTCAGCTACTTAGGCCCTCTACAACTTTGCAAGGCTCTGTTTCAAAATAAAAAATAAAATAGGGCAGGAGGTGTAGCTCAGATGTAGAATGTCCCTGGGTTCAACTCCCCATACCACACAAAAACAAAAACAAAACAAACACAAGGAAACAAACCCCAACAACAGAAGTAGAATAAAACTTTTTCATAATTGGAAAAGTATGGTTCAAAATATTTACTTCCTTAAACCCAGTGCCATACTGGAAAGATTAATGAAATGACCCAATGAGTTTGCCCAACTCGACAGCTAGCCACCTGAGAGTTGCAGGGCCTGAGCTATCTAAATCCACCTGTTCTGGCCAGAGTTTGTGTCACCTGGTGGCAGCTTACATGTACATGGGAGGATGGGACCTTGAGGAAAGATTTCAGGACTCTCCCAGATGGCTGGCCCCCATTTCATTAGCTGACCCAGGGAAATTGAGATGGGAGGACCACACTTGGCTTCCCTGTTTCCTGGAGGACTACCTCATAAGTTTCCCTTCCCCTCAGCACCCCTTCTTCCCACCCACCAACGACCATCAGTAATTAATTTTGTCATATCCAAATTTGCTTTTCATTGTTTTATTTTGCTTCTTAATTTTACAAACTTGAGGAGGCTTGTCCAGTATATGTTATAGCAGTAAAGTTTTCTTGAAAAATGTTAGGATTAAGCCTTGTGGAAATGGGAAATTTGTTCTCCCAAGGGACAGTGAAGTCATTTCAGGAAAGACAAACTTTATAATGCCAAACAACTATCTCCTATCTGATTTTTCAGTTTTCTAGAAAACATGTACTTGATTTAACAACTATTTGATCAAAATAGCGTATGTTTGGAGAACTTTGGAATATTTTGGGGTGGCAGAAATGGATAAGACTGTATATTGGTAACTAAAAATGTTTTTTGTTTTGAACTATTTAGTGACCCTAAAGCATTTTTTTTTTTTTTGCAGTACTGGGGATTGTACCCAGAAGCATTCTACCTCTGAACAATACCCTCAGACCTATTTTTTTATTTTTTATTTTGAAACAGGGTCTCACTAAGTTGCAGAGGGCCTCACTAAGTATCTGAGGCTAGCCACGAACCTGTGATCCTCCTGTCTCAGCCTCCCAAGTACTGGGATTGCAAGCATGCACCAGCCAAAAAGCTTCTTTTCATAAGTAGACATTTAGCTATATCTGTACCTAATCTAAGACACTATCAACTGAGAAATATTTAAATGTGAAGATCAATGAGGAGAAAGAGAGAGAGAGAGAGAGAGAGAGAGAGAGAGAGAGAGAGAGAGAGAGAGAGAGAGATTCCTAATGTTCACCTAATAACTAACTTACTTCGGATTTTCTCATTTTAAAAATGGGCTGTCCCCTTCATATAAATATAGCAGCTTTGCCTGGAATTTTTATTTTAGTTAAGTCTCAATCAGGCAGACTACAGACACTCCAGGGATCAAGACGGGGAATCTAAGTTTATAGCTCATTTTTAGTAAAGGCTTACCTTCTGGTTGATTCACTTGTCATTACCTCTTCCCCTTGGTGATTTTCCTATTCCTCCCTATGGCTAATGCTTTGCTTTTTTATGTAGTGCATTTTAATCTTTAAAGTGCCATGCAGGCAAGAATTAATCTCTGGTGGGATTTTTCCATTTCGTCGATGGGGGAGATAGCAGAGGAGATGTAGATAGATTGTCTGGGACTCTAAAGTAGAACATTTTCAGACCTGGAATTCGGTGAGCAGTTCCAGCCTTAGAAATCCTGAGGCAGCATTAATATCTGCTCCTATATTATATATCCTCTTAAACCAAATTTGTATGTGTATGTATGGTGATAGAGGAAGGAAATGAGAAATAACCAATGGATAGAGTTAAGATGGTGTGTTTTCACTTGGTACAAACAAACAAACACAACAACACCCAAATAAGAAAATTGCTAACAGCATCAGATATGGTAGAAAGGTCCCTAGGAAATCACTTTACCCTTTTGAGGAAGAGTGTCCCGAGCTATACAGATAGAAACAAAGATGAAAATATGCACTGAGCTCCCATGCATTGCCATATGCCTGAAACTGAGATAGGGGCCTTCATAATAGTCATTGGATTTCCCAAAAGTCCAGTAACTTAGAAAGAGGAGATGAGTAGGGACATCATGACTTGCCATAGTTCATTTCAAAGAAGAAGCAGAGTGTAGTCCTTGTACTTGAAACCCGTGCTTTTTGTAAAACAGCGTGTCTCATACGAGAGGACAAGACTAGCTGATCTTGGTTGGCTCTAATGTTGAATAATCCCATGACCTCCAAGAAGGGGCCAGTCGATGAGTTGGAGTGGAGGTAGGGAATGATTAAAGAGTTGATCCTGGTAGGAAAGTCTCACAGAGTCAATACTGTGTCTCTCAACCTTGATTCCACACCAGCGTCACCCTGGGAAACTTCAAAAAGTTTTTGGTGCTTCCATTAATCCCTGGATACATTTAAGTATGGGAAAGGGGCCTAGATGAGTCTTTATAAATCTCTCCTGGTGCTCCAATGCTACCAAAGCAGAGTAAAACAGTTTTAGACTTAAGGACTTGGGCCAATTAACTATTTTGGAGGTGGTTTGACACACCCTCCTCTCCCTCTCCTGCTCCTCACTGCCCTTTGCTCTTGCAAGCTAGTGAGAAGGACAGCTAGCTCCTTTACTCTTTCTCCTTACCATTTACAACAGAGCATAATTGCTGTAAGGGTAGGGAAGAAAGAAAATTAATAACAACAGGCATGAACAACAAACATTGGCAACAGGTTTATTCCTGACAAAGACTTAACGGTGCATAATCATGACATGCCAAAACATTAGCAAGGAGACTACTCACGCATGACTTGCTCGAGCAGCTTTGCCAGCAGATATCAACTGGCTCTTGGGAGTAGCTTCCACCAAAAGCAGCTCCCCAAATAGGGAAGTTGTGGCTTTATTTGGGGGGAGAAACAAAAGTGATATGCAATGTCAAAGCATTCCCATGTTCCAAATGACCCAACACCATATGGGATTCTATGAGCTAGAAAAGAGTTGATTAAAATTTCAACCCTCTCCACTGACCAAAAAGGAGTTTATCCCTAAATTTGGCATACTTAAAGCATGGCTACTTCTAGAATTGGATTATATCCTCATGAAAAATGACGAGTTCTTGTTCAGAGTCAGGTCTTCTGTTTTGGAATTTGATCTCAAGCTCTCTGCTGTATAGAAATCCTCACTTCTTGAAATAATAAATATGGTAGAATTATAAGCAAGTATCTAGATCACATTATGCTTAAAATATACATATATTAAAATGAGAAAAATGAAGTCGGGTTTTATTTGGTAAATCATTTCTAGAATTTTCCTAAATTATTCATGATGAAGAATAGCTTTAAATTTAGTCACTCTTTTTCTGACTGTTCTTAACTGAGTGAAAGAAGGATAGCGAATGTGAAAACCTAGGTGTTTCCAAATTTAGAAGTGATTTCCCAATTCCGAGATGATAAAAGGTGCTTTTTCACTCTGCCCATCATTGCAGGTTTCGATTATTAGTGAACAAGACAGCAGAAGTAAGGGTTTTCAATAAATCTTAACTTTTTAATCATGAAATATTCCATACATCAAAAAATGCAAAAATAAAAAAATTTCAGCTGAGTGATCCATCATAAAGAACATTTGTGGATCCAACACTGGACCAAGAAATAGAATGTTGGAAGCTCTCCTAGAGAAAATCCAGATAGGATTCGGGAGGCTGAGACCAGAGGATCCGGGTTCGCGGCCAGCCTCAGCTACCTAGTGAGGCACTCCGCAACTTAGTGAGATTCGGTTTCAAAATAAAGAATAAAAACTAGGGCTGGGGGTATAGCTCGGAGGTAGAATGCCCCTGAGTTCAATCCCTAGTACCGCAAAAAAAAAAAGAAAATCCAGATAGGAAAAGGCCATCATTTTTTAATCCTGTCTTTCCTCCTGGAAAACTAAGAAATAAGCATTTTAATGGGCTCTGAAAGGTCTCTAAAAGGAAAAAGAAAGTAAGTATGCCAATGGGAAGTGAGTCTATCTGAGGGGTTGAAGACCCAGCTCTAGGCCAACTCACATGTTCACTGTTCCCTGCAGAAATTTCTGTGTCTTGTCCCTGACCTTCCCTCTGCATGGAGAGCTGTCACCTATGGAGTGTCAGATGGGACTTGCTAACACCTTTCTCACCAGAGGTTTATATCACTATGCAACTTAAATACAAACTTAGGCCCCAGAAGCCTAGTCTCTCTCAAATTACATTCTCAAATGTTAGGCAACCACAAGAAAGTAAAGGAATTCCAATTCTCACCTACATCACTTAAAGGACTCTTCAGGGGTATATTTCATGTCCCACAGTAACAAAATACCCCTCTGCTTTCTCACCTCTTCCATATTCTGCAGCAGTTTCTAGATTACCAACCCTGCCTGAGAAATGATCTTCTACACACCTCACACTGTTTTTTTTTTTTCTGTCTCTGTCTGTCCTCTCCTCTTTTCCTCTGTTCCTTATTGCGTAGACCCATTGAAGAGCTCAGCCTTCTTTTTGAAAGATTTCTTCTCAGCTTTACCCATCACCCAGATTTTTAACAACAAAAGAGTGGTGGAAGCAAAATTCCTTCTAGAAAGATTCTTTCCCACTTTCCTCTCCCTTTCAAGTCCTTTTCTGTCCACTCGTCTCTTGAATTCTGTTTCACAGAGAGCCCAAACTGGTTTGACCAAGGTAAAAATATGCTTAGAGAATGAGAGAGTGGGGAGAAATGGTGAGGGGGTGATACGTGTGTGGCTGAGTGGGAGAGTGGGGTTGGAGACTGGGAATATTCACATTAGTAACTCTTCTCCCAGGCATGATTAATTCATTTGAACTGAATTTTTAGAACAACAAGTCGAATATAGATGAGGGTTAGGAATACTATATCTTAACCTCATATAATGAGTAGGACACTGTATTCAAGGGTAAAAAGCATCTAAAGATTGCCCTGTATGGGTTAGAGATAGAGAAAGCATTGCTTTGACCCCAGCAAATTCCTAAAGACTTAGGCTCTGGTAATGATTAGGGGTGGGGGAGGGGAAGTAACTGGAAAGGAAAGAAAAGGCTAAATTATCTGTTGGGGTGGCAGTAATCCTCCTCATAGTTCTTTGCTGAGATCCTTCATTCTTCCCCTCTCAAATCTCCAGGAACTATGTCTACTATAGTTTGGATTTGAAATGTCCCCCAAAGTCTCATGTACTAAAGGCTTCATCCCTAGCTCTTGACACTGTTGAGAGGTAGAGGAACCTTTAGGAGGTAAAGCCTAGGGGAAGGAAGTTAGACCATTAGGGACACAGCCTTGAAGGGGATATTAGAACCTTGGCTCCTTCCTCTCTCTGCTCCCTAGTTGCCATGAGGTGAACCGGCCTCCTCTGCCACCAGCTCTCGCCATGATATACTGTGTTGCCACAGGCCCAAATCAAAAGGACCAAGTGGCCATGAACTAAAAGTTCTCAAAATAAGAGTCAAACTGGTTTGAGTTCCTCCTTATAAGTTGATTATCTTGGTTTGTTTTTGTTTTTGTTTGTTTGTTTGTTTTTGTCACAGTGACTAAGTTTCAGAGCTAACTAACACAATATCAAGACTGGGCTCATGTAGGGCAGAACTCAAATTGAGACCAGTCAAATCAGTACAACTGAGGCCATGAGAAGAGTCATTGTGTTGCCATCACAGCCACTGGCTGTGACCATCAGTGGTAAGTACAATGAGGAAGAAAAAGTGGCCACTCAAGTCATGGATCTGAGGCTGCCCACTTTGTCTAAAGTAGATAACAAAACCCACGGAAATGCAGATGAGGTCAACTGAGCCCCACATAGTGGAAGACAGGGCCCAGATGTGTAGGCTAACCAAGAGAAAAGGAAGTGAATTTTAGAGAACAGTAACAGAAAGATCTAGAGATTTAATTTAATAAAATTTGCTTTCCAATTACCCGGGGTATGAATTAGTTATTCTGAAATAGTGACAAAGTTTATGAAAGCTCAGTTAAATAGCTACTATGGGATTGTCCATGTAGAAACACCTAAATCTGATTCTGCCTGACAGAGCGGCTGTTCACTCCACCATTGTTCTTCCAGGTATGCTACACACAGGGTGTCCTCACAGGGATGGCTCAGCTTCGATGTTCACAAATGCCAAGTTCCTCTTCCCATTATTCCTGACTCAGAGTATTGGTGCTGTGTTTGTGGTTCCTTTAAGGTTGTGATTCATTACAACCACTCATACTCATCAGAATTTAGGCAAAGATCAATGGACAAGCTACCCTCTCCAACTTCCCTCTTTTTGTCAGAAGGATCTCCACACTTAGAGTCATTTTTATCCTTAATGTCTCTATTTCCTTTGCTCCCTATGTCCTACATAGAATTTTCTATTTAATCTTCCTTGAATCCAGGATTGCCTATATAATTTGAGAGACCCAAGACAAGAGTAAAATAGTGGCTTATAGACCTCATAGTCTAAAGATTTATATTACAAAAACTCAGGTGGGAGTGTAACTCAGTGATAGAGCTCTTGCCTAGCATGTGCAAGGGCCCTGGGTTCAATCCCCAGCAAAAAGAAAAGAAAAGAAAATTAAGCTTACAAACCATTGAATAAGTTACATTCCATTTTGCCTTGAAAAATAATACCTTCATAATAACACCATAGAAAAATATGTATAAAGCGATGGTTTACAGATGAATGAAAGTTGGCAAAATGTCAAATACAACCAAATTTAATTATAGTTGCACATGTCTGGGAGCTCTGTTGATGGGTTGATGATGTTCTGATGAGTGATAAAGTAAGATATATATATTTCATAAATAACAAGTATGTAATTATTAAAATTTATTTTTCTTGTCTTCTTTTTAGCAAAATCACCAATTATGTTGTAATACTCAAGACTGTCACACAACTTTTATCGTATTTTTTACATATACTTCTATTGGTGCATTGTAATTATACATCATAATGAGGTTCAGAGTGACAGAAACATACGGGCACACAGCACTTGGTGGGCTTCCCTCTGGGTCCCACCCTGCTCCCTCCCACAACCTGTACATATTATTGAGATTGATATTGATAACCTCATATATGTACATAGCATTATTTGAACTGTCCAGTTCATCAAGTTTCTTTTCCTCTTCCCCACATCCCTCCCCTAACCAGTCCTCTTGCACTCTTCTACTGGTCTCTCTCCTCATTCATCAGAAGTCCCTTTTGTTTCCCAGTTTCTCTCTCGCTTCCACATAGGTGAGGAAACATATCACCCCTTGACTTCCTGAGACTGACTTAGCATAATATTCTCTAGTTCTACCCATTCTCTTGCAAATGACCTAATTTTGTTGTTCTTTATGGCCAAGTAAAATTCTATTGTGTATATATATCAGATTTTTATGATCCATCCATCTGTTGACAGACACCTAGGTTGGTTCCATAGTTTGGCTATTGTGGATTGTGCTGCTATATATAATTGTTTTTCTTTACCACTTATACATTCACATTCATTTCCCTGGAGAAGCCTCTGTCAATAATTTGGTTTGTTTCAGACCTTTTTTTCTATGTACAAATGTTTGAAAACACTTTTTTTAGTACATATTTTTTAAATGCAAAAAAGTGATTATCTTAGATATTCTTTTTTGTGATTTGCTTTACTTATAAGCAGTTTATCATGGGCATCTTTTCATGTCAGTGCATCAAAATACAACATTTTTAAATGCTTAATATGAAAAATAATAAAAAAATAAGCTCAACACAGCTAATAGTTAAATAAGCACCAAGTATAAAAAGTTGGCTGTAATAGTACTATATATATATGTAACATATATATGTAAATGAAGATAATAATAGTATTATGACAGTTAATTTTGGTTCTCAACTTCACTAAACTGAGAAATGCCTAGAAAATTGATAAAGCACACTGCTGGGTGGGTCAACAACTGAATAGGGAAGACATGGCCTGGCTGAAGACGGCACCATGCAGTTGATTGGGGGCCAGGTGGAACAAAAAAAAGTGGAAGAAGAGGGAAACTGGAACATGGGCACCCACCCTTTCTTGAGCAAGTACATTTCTTGTTGCTGCCACTGCCTGAAATATCACACTCCAGAGTCTTTGGCCTTTGATCATGAACTTGCACCCATGACTCTCCCGGGGCTTCCAGTCCTCAGCCTTGGACTGAGGCTGCATCTTTGATCCCTCTTGTTCTGAGGCTTCTGGCTTCTCCAGCTGAATCGGTAGCTACTGGTTTTCCCGGCTCTCCAGCCTGCAGATATCTGTCATGGACTATGCAGTTTCTGATGGTGTAAACCAGTCTTATAAATCCCCTCTTGTATATATTTTATGCATTCTGTTCCTCTGGTGAATCCTAAATAATACAACCATTTACTTCAAAGAGTTATGGTAGAGATTAAAAAGGTTAAGACATTTGCCAGGCATGATGGCACATGCCTGTAATACCAGTACTTGGAAGGCTGAGACAGGAGGATCACAAGTTCAAGGCCAGCCTCAGAAACTTAGTGAGACCCTCAACAATTTAGTGACACTGCACAAATGACTTTTCCCCTTTGAGTCTCCGAGTCCTAGCCAGTAAACTAGAGGTATGTGTAACAGGCCTTTTTGCAACATGGTATCTAGTACCAACAAATTGAATAAAATCACTATAAAAATAATTTGGAAGATAGAAATTCACATGTAAGTGTGCCCAGGATAATAATGTGTGTGTCTCATAATTTTGTTACCCTGACTAAAGGAGAGGCCTAGTTTTTTGACCCAGTTGAGTTTAGCTTTTTCTTCAGCTCTGAAGGAAACAGATAACACTCATTTTATTCTATAGTTAGCTTAGAATAAGGTAGACAGTGAGAAAGGGGAAAGGAGAGAGGGGGCCAGAAGGTAATGACTAAAGGTGCTGGAAGCATAGTCTGCCTACCAGGTATGTTGATAGGTTTGGTCAAGAATTTGCACAAAAGGAAGCCAGGTGCAGAATACCATAATTTCTTCAGCCACAGGCGGAGAGTTTGTGTCAGTTTCTTTTTTCCTGCTTTCATCCATATGCAAGCAAGTGATAACATGTGCTAAGTTAAATAATGCATGGTACTTCGACTATTCTTACTTTCTATCCTTTGGTTATTGTAATTACATGTAATTTTGTGACGGATTTTCTATTTTTTAAGGAATCGCACTTTTGTACTTGATCCAGCTAACAGGATTTTCTTACATTACTTCATAAAGGGACCATCGTTTAAACTTCTAATGTTATTCTGTATTCATTAGTACATTTGCCTGTGGGGTATGTTCATAAATGGGTTAAAGTTACAAAGTTATGCTTATAAAAGCTCATGGTAATTTGGAGTATCAGGAGGATTTATTAATTTTGAAATCTTAAAAGAGCAAAAGCTAAAATGAGATTGGATTAAGTATATTCTTGCATGCAGTTATTCTAAACACCCTTAAGGACCAAAGACTAACTTACAGAGGACATTATGCAAATGTGAATATATCTCTAAGTGCCTCGTAGGCTTGCTGATGTAATATTTTACATGGTTAGTTAAGTACATCAAGTAAAAGGTTTGACCTTGATCGAGTAGAAAGGTGCTTATTTCAAAACAACTCGTTATTTTCCAGGCCAGTGCAGAGTAATCAACATAAGGTGAATGAAATCAAGAATCTCATCACCAGCATCTTAGTCTGCCAAGCGTCTGCTCCACAGGAAACCAAGTATATTTCTTAGAACGAACCCATATCTCCTGTATTCCTGTTTTGCCATCTAAACATCACATGTGCTTGAATGCTCCTGAGGGACCACACTGCTATGATATGAAGAAATAGTTTACAGGTGTGGCGGTCCCAAAAAATTACCTGGGGAAGGTATTTAAAAGTATAGGTTCCCAGGTCTCATCAAGACTCTCTTCATCAGATTTTTTTTTTGTGTGTGTGTGGTTTTGGGTATTGAACCCAGGGGCATTCTACCTCCAAGCTACACCCCCGGTCCTATTTTTTATTCTTATTTATTCTTATTCTTATTTCTTATTTTGAAACAAGGCCTCACTAAGTTGTGGAGGGCCTCACTAAGTAGCTGAGGCTGGCCACAAGCTTGGATCCTCCAGTCTCAGCCTCCCAAATCCTGGGATTACAAGTGTGCACCACTAATAGTGAGCCTAAGAATCATAATCTTTCTAAAAAGTCTTCCCCATGTGAATCTCATGATCTGCTTTAGGAACTACCAGAGTCTTCATAAACTGCAATTTGGCAGTCTGATGTTGTGTGTTTGTGTCTTTCCTGTTGGCCCCACTATCATGTCAACAGGATGAACAGTAGATATAGTTTTCTGGGATTTACAGTCTCTGTATTAATATAAGTAGAACAGAGTATTAATGGGGATAGTATGACTTTGATTTTGGAAACTCAGAACAGAAGGGTCCCTTAGGTGCTCTTTGGCTCAAAATAGGAAAAAAAAAATTAGGGAGGAAAAGACAGGAGAGCATTAGGAAGAATCCTAGACATTCATTATCTTATATTTGCCTCTAGTTTATCCCCCCTCTGCCCCCAAAGAACTTAAATGAATCCCTTCATCGATCAATAATTACCCATTGATAATTAATTTATATAATTATTTACTTGTAAAATTTTACTCAACAAATATCTCCAGAGCATTTACAGGGGACAGAGTTCCATGCTTGGAGTCAGTGGTTTTAAAAACTTTTTCTGCCTTAGTTTTTAGTAACAGGCAAGGAGAAAGCAGAACATAAATCTGATGGGCAAACTTACTTCAGAAAAAAATTGTTCTGAATGAGTGGGGGTCGGGAAGGATGTGAACTCCTTATTTGAGGCCGATTGCATTCTTCACCATCTTAATAAGAAATGTTGATATTTCTTTCCAATCATTTTAAGTATCACTAATGCCCCAGCAGACTGAAGTGGGGACAATTGGCAGGTGGAGAAAACCAATGATGGTGCAAGTGAAATGTAATTTCTTCCACTATAATTCTCCACAAGCTGTGTACACTCTCCGCAGTTAAATGAACACTTTTAAAGACAAAGATTTTACATTTTCATCCAAGCACTGCTGGTAACAACTGCTCACTTCCACTCTTTTGGAGCCTTCCCAAACAGCCAGGAGATTTGCATTTTCTCTAATAATCTCAGCAGTATGCTTCCTTCCAAAAAGGAGAGAAAAAATGAAAACCTTGCATTTCCCTGGATGCCGAGTAAAATCACACGTCTATATTCCAGGTAGCCTGGTGGATAAATATGCAATTACGATTAGTGTTTTTGATGTATGCAGCAAACTTCCCAAGCATTCGATCTCCACAGACTCCCAGGAAACATGGCATCATGACCTGCATATCAAGAGAAGGGACCTTAAGCGGGAGGGTCACTTAGCATCCCTTTAAACTGGAGTTAGTGGAGAAAATCCTAGACCTAGAGCCAGTGGAAATTCAAAAGAATTGCAATTGGAATGTGGAGAGCTATGGGTTTCTAATTTCACACCTCTATCAGGGAAAATAGGGCATTTAAAGAGAATGATGTAGATATTTAATTTCTCCAGAGGAAACATTGATCACATTCCTAAAATGAAGATCCAAAGTGAGTATTATAGTTAATCTGGATTGTCAACTGTAGTGGACTGAGGGATGCCTAACTTTGGGTGTCCTAATGAGATGATTGACATTTGGAACAGCAAATTGATGGAGTAGTCCCATCCTGAATGTGGGTGGCACCATCCAATAGGCTTGGGGCTAAAATGAAACAAAGGGCAGAAGGAGGAGGAAGTAGGCATGAAGGCAAGGTCATGGAGGCAAGCTTAATTCTTCCTGACCTGGTATGTCTGCTGCTGCTGCTCTCACCTGGGGATGTTGGGCTCCAACCTTATTCTTCCAACTGGATGCTCCCTAGTGATTCTCCAGGGAGTTTCCGGGTCTTTCTGTCTTAGCCTGCGCCTGCATCATTGATTCCTCATGTTGTGATGCTTCAGCTTCTCAGACTGGGCAGTCGCTGGTTTTCCTGGCTCTCTAGTGTGCTGGGGGAAGCTGCCTTATAAAGATCTCATTAAGAGGAGGCCCTGGCTCAGTTCACAGCACACCCCAGTTCAGAATACTCTACTCATTGGCATACATTTTTATTTTGCTGCTAATTTTTATATCAGTGAGGAATAAATAGTGATGAGATCTTTGAGAGAATTTCCTAGGATCCAGTGTGAGCTTATTGGAGCATCTGATGGTAAATTCACTGTATTGTAAAAGTTTAAAAGTCAGTTTAGGATAGTTGGAGGAGCAGGAGCCATACAATGGAGGGTGAGTTGTTCAAGATCACAGTGACAGTCAGTAGCAGGATCTAGATCTTGGGTCCCACAGAGAGGACCTCTACCACAGACAGGAGAAACTATTAGGAGACCATCAGTACACTTGTTCTTAAAGGTGACTCCCTAAGAAGTAAATGACTCAAGGCCCAGGTGTTCAGAGTAGCTAGGGAGAGGGCTTCTGTTGGCTGCCCTATTGGATGTAGCTATTGTAGATATGAAAAATAGGCTATCCTATGCATATGGAGTGCTGGAAATGCAAAGGTTTTATACAAACTGAATTTGGATAATTTTATGTTTCAGCAAACACATTATAAAAATATAAAAATAAATAGCACGTAATAACTATTTCCAAAGGACTCGTGGTCAAGCAAAGAAGTGATGAATGTGGATGGTGACAGCAAGTACAGAGGGAGAAGAGCTTGAGTATTGTCATGGGCTGAAGGTGTGTGTTTGTCAAATTTAGATGTTGAAGTCTAATCCCACTGTGATAGCATTAGGAAATGGGGCCTTTGGTGGATGATTAGGTCATGAAGCTGGAACTCTCAGAAATATGATTAGTGTCCTTATAAGAAAAGGCAGGGGAGAGATTGCCTCCCCTTTCTCTGCACTGTGAGGATCCAGTGAGATGGCCATTTGCAAATAAGGAAATGAGTCATCACCAGACATGGAGTTTGCTGGCACCTTGATCTTGGACTTCCCAGCCTGCGGAACTCAGAAATAAATCCGTGTTTAAGGTACAGTCTATGTATTTTTTTTTTTTTGTAGTAACCCCAAATGACTATGACAGTTGTATACAAGGTACTTTGGTGGCTAGAACAAAGAATCTAGCAAGTCTGCTTTGGGGAATGGGGCTGATAGGTACACAAAAGGACAAGCAGTTGAGAATATTTCACCAAGGGAAGAGACAGGAAAGACATGTGGGTAGAAATGGTCATGCAAAGCACAGAGGTTATAATAGAGTATCTCCAGGTAATCCTAGTGAAAGATTCTGATCATGGTGAAACATGAATTGATCAGCATATGGCTGGTAGCTTTGGTGCCAGTGTGGAGAATGGATTGGAGTAGTGCACTCTGAGGCAGAATGATAGTAAAGAGGAACTAAGATCTGAAGGCCTGATATGCAAACAAATTGTGAGAACCAAGATGGAAGGAGAAGAGTGAAGAGTGGCCGTCAAACTTTGCTGCATGATATGTAGTTGAACCTGGAAGCTTTTTTTTTTTTTTTTTTGAGTTTCAGTGGCAGGTCCCACTTCAGAAATTAATATTGAATGGCCAGCAGTGAACTTAGTGATTTTTAGAAAGCTTACCAAGTGCCAGGCATAGTGGCACATGCCTGCAATTCTGATACTTGGGAGGCTGAGACAAGAGGATCATAGGTTCCAGATCAGCCTCAGCAATTTACTGAGGCTTTTAGCAGCCTAGTGAGACCCTGTTTCAAAGTTAAAAATAAAAAGGGCTGTAGGTGTAGCTCAGAGGTAGAACACCCTTGGGTTTGATCCCCAGTATAACAACAGAAAGAAAGAAGAAAGAGAAAGGAAGGAAGGGAAGGAGGGAGAAAGGAAGGAAGGGAGGGGGGAAAGAAGAGAGGGGAGGGAGGGAGGAAGGGAGAAAAGGAAAGAAAAGACAAGAGAAGAAAAGAAAAGAGGGAGGGAGGATGCAAGCTTGCCAGGTGATTGACTTGAATCCTTGGAGAAGCCTTAAGGGAATTGATTTTGGGAGAACTCTGACTTGAGAATTCTGTCCTGAATATTTCCTATTATGCATTTTCTAACACATTCTAACATATAACACATATTTAATGATGAATAAATGAATTAATTTTCTAACATTTTAGTGTGACTTCTGTAAATAAACCAATACTAAGTGTTCCTGATGGTACCATGAAGGCAAAATATTTCTTCAAATTTAATTTCTGCTTAAAAATTATTCTTGAGATAAAATGGCACTGAGACATTTACACTGATATGTAAATATATTTTTTTACAGTTGCTATGATTTGGATTTGCTTGACCTTTGTACTACAAAGCAGGTTGAGAGAAGTCTTTTGTTAATGGAGATAGAGGAGAAAAGAGATTTAAGCCCAGCATGGTGGCACATGTTTATATTCCTGGTCTTTGGGAGGCTGAGGCAGGAGGATCACAGATTTTAGGACAGCCTCAGCAACTTAGTGAGACCCTCCACAACTTAGTGAGATCTGTCTCAAAATAAAAAATAAAATAGGGCTGGGGGTGTATCTCAGAAGTAGAATACCCCTAGGTTCCACACAAAAAAAAAAAAACAAAAAGAGATTTAAACATAACAGTCAATGCTATGGAACTTATCTCTGTAGTCCTCAGCTAAAACTGACAACCTGACCTCCAAGTTTCCCCCTGAGACTCTCTGCATATAGCAAACTACTTCTGTTCTAGATCCCTAGAGCATGGGTGGAGTCAGCGAGAGCCACATTGCAATTGCAATCAATAGAAGCTCACTGTCAATTAGCTTTAGCAAATATGCAAATCCATTAGTCCACATTACCTGGAAGTCAGGCACAGCTGGATCCAGGACTTTAATGATGAGCCTGTTCTCTGTCTGTACTTTGTGTACTTTTTCTTCTCTTTGTATGTTCGTCTCATTTCCTCCTGCTACAGAGAAATTCTCACCATGTAGAGGGAAAGAGGCCTGTTAATACCCTCAGTTCCATAGTTTTGCATTTCATGATCCCAAAGGAAGAGAGGCCCTATCTCTTTTGAGTGTTTCAGCTCCTAGATTCCAATTGGTCCAGGGTGTGTCACCTGCTTATTTATCTCTTGGATCAGTCGCATTGTTGGGGCCACAGGATACCATAAGTGGCCCCATCTGAGTCAAATGTTCAGCTCTGTGGCTGAAGGCAAGTGAAGTGCTATGACTGAGGAGTCCACTAATCACTTGGAAAAAACAAAGGAAAAGGGGTGCTTTGGGGAGAGATAGACCAAGCAGTTCCAATGGCCTCTCAGAATAAAGCTGCAGCCAGGGGTAGAATGCCAGGGTTGATTGACAGGCAGTGAAACTACTGATGTCCATGCACCTTTGACTCAGTGGCCCACATTGTACCTAGAACTGAGCATTCAATGGGAATAAAATCTGAGCATTGACTACGGCATTCAAGGCCCTCTGAGCCCCAGTTGCAGTAGAACTCGCTCCCTGTCTCTGCCTCCCACCCTCTCCAGATCCTTCCCAGGCTGGTATTTACAGCTTTGCATGTGACTAGTTCTTTGACATCCTTCTGGTCTCAGGTCAAATGCCACCTTTTCAGAGAGATTGTCCCTGACCAGTCCATAGAATGGAGCTTCCTACCCCACTTCACTGCCATCATTTTCCCCTTTACAGCTCTTATCACCACCTGCAGTTATCTTCTTGATGTTGCATCCTTGATGTTTGCTTGCTCTCAGAAGCTTCAGTGCGGGGACCAGGTTGGGCTTATTCAGGGCTTTCTATCTGGTCTGCGCAATTGGTGCACACTCATGAGTCCCTCTCCTGTAGAAAGAACCCTTTAAGACTCACCTACAGGACCAGCTCCTCCTGCAGGAGGCCAGTTCCGCCTGGGTCTGAATTAATCCCCACCTCTATGGGGCCCCTGCTCTGACTCACCTCACATACATATCTGCGGGGCTGATATTGCTTCCCTCCACGCGGGCCTCTTTGCTCACACATAAGCTCTGTGAGTTCAGGGACTGCAACTTATCTCAGTATTCCCAAAGCCAAGCAGTGGTACTCAGGACATAGCAGGGGCTCCGATGCGTATTGATGGAATGAAAGCAACCCCAATTAATCAGCAACCCATAGCCACACGGCTGTGTCTTCACGAGGGAGGAGAGGGGCCAAAGAACCCCAGAAAGGACCTTGGTTCCTTCAACTTTATTCAGCAAATTGATGGGGGATGGGCAGGGTGAAGGAAAATCTGAAGGTGCAGAGGATGAGAAATGAACAAACTTGCAGAGATAGCAAGCATATTTTTGAGCATGTCAGATTCATTGAGTAGCCCCTGGTGCAGGTTAAAAGAGCGAAACGACTAGGGGAGAAGGAAGAGACAGGTACTTGACAGCATCCCTTTAATGCTTTTCCTGTCCCTTGATGTATTGTCTTCTTGGAGGAAGTATTGGTATTGTGTATGTGCAGGGCGAAAAGCATCATCTTCAAATTGTAATGAATCTAAAATGGAAACAAGCACACAGCTGGCCAATGCGGCTTTAAAATTGCAACATCAAGAACACTCCCGGTGACAAACACTTTCAAGGCAAACAAACCAAACAGAAATTAAAAAATCTCGGTGGGGTATAAATATGTAATTACACTCACACAGGGAGCATTTTATCAGGTAAACCATCCCACTTTGTTAATTGAAATGCTCCAGCATCGGGCTTTTTTGACAAAGCATCTGAATATGTATGTGTATGGTGTAGACGCGCTGTTTCACTGTGGCTCTTCCTAGCTGGGGTTAACTGCCTCAAAGCCATTTTTCTGTGCAGCTGGGAGGTCGGTTTTCTAAGCCTTTCTTTTGTTTGTTTGCTTCTGTTTCTATCAAGCTGAATTCACCCGGATGCATACTGGTTTGGAATTCTAAGCATCTGTCCAAAACAGCGATTTAAAAAATTGGAGCTAATATTTGACAGGTCTCATTTGAAATACATGGATAAGCAATTCTCTGGTAATTTAGAAACGTTAAGATAACTAACCAAAAATCCACATTAGTGTGGCATGGTGAAGAAAGTCAGGCTCTGCCTCCATCTTGATATATTTAACCTTGGGCCATCCAAACATGGCTACCTCAGTTTCCTTGTTTAAAATGAAGGTTGGTCTCTGATTGCTAAAAATCCTTACTACTCCAACACATCCTATAATCCACTATCTAACAGTGCTGCCTTTTTCTTGAGAGTTTTTAAGCACTTGGATTATTTTAAGTGTTGGGAACATTGCTCAAATGAGGCTCTGTCTCCTTCCTCTGGTGTGTCTGGGCCTCCAGCCTTTCTTCAGGTCCTGGTATGGTCAGTGGACTACTGTGTACCACTGGATCCAAAGTCACCATGCAGATTTACGGGGTGATCTCAAATGTCCTACCTGTGAACATGCTGCAGGGGTCATCTGCAGTGGGAGATACCCATGATGGTCTGGAGTTGGAGCAAAAATCCAAGTCTCAGTATTAGGTAGTTAGATTAGAGATGAGAAGACAGAAGAACGGATGGGACAGAGGATCTGGGCAGCTCTCAGGTGAAGAGATGAGGAGATTCACCACCGAGCTGCAATTGCTGTTTTAGACACCATCCTCCACCCCCTGTAGGGTTTCGCTTAGGCACCCAAGAGAAAGTTTCCAACATTGCCCCCAACAGTGCAGGAACACTAAGCTTTGGTGCAAAAAGAGAGAGTTTCCTCCTCCAAATGCATATACATGAGAGGGAAGGATTCCAGTCTGAATAAAGTTCACCATGTGGAGAACTCTCGGCTGTTTTCCACTTCAGAAATGCGTGGTTCCAGATCCTTTTGTGGAATATAACCCCTTTATTTTGGCCTTCTCTTAATCTGTACCTCTACTTCCCTAAATAAACCTCTTATATTCTCCTGTTTAAGTTTTCTGTTTGAAATCTTTCTCTCTGGAAGCAAAGAGAAAGGAAGAGAGATTGCTGTACTGTGACATTCATTCCTAGGAGAGATTATCACCTTTTAACACCAACAGAAGGATCTCATAGTACAGGCAGAATGAACTCTAAATTTTTAGTTCCCCAGATCTACTGTATTTGTTTCCTAGGGTTACTGTACAAATGACCACTAGCTGGAGGACATAAAACAGCAGAAACTTCTCTTATGGTTCTGGAGGCCAGAAATCTAAAATCAAGATGGCAGTGGAGCACTGCTGTCTTTAGAAGCTCTAGGAGAGGTTGTGCCCATTGCCTCTTCCATCTTTTGGTGGCTCTGGGCACACCCCACTCTCTGTTGCTGTGTTGCATTGGCCCCTCCTCTTCTGTCTTTGTTTTCTATCTCATAGAAGGACCCTTTCATTCGATTTAGAGCCCACCCTGGTAATACAGGACAATTGCATCTTAAAATGTGCACCTTAATTACATCTGACAAGATCCATTTTCCGGTGAGGTCAGATTCATCCCAAGGTTTCTAAGCTGGTAACATGGAAAGCCTGCACTTAGTTATTGAAGTAATATATATGTGATTATTGTGTGATTCACCCCAAGTCACCTTTGCCTGTAATTTTTGCGTGAGGAACTGTTGGTCAGTGGCAGGAATGAGACATAAATGCTCTTGGGATTGAGTGAACACTGAGGGCACGGCAGGTGTTAGATCTAGTGTTGAGCATTCATGATCTCTGCTAGGCACCATGGGTACTAGAAAGAAAGATGTACAAAAGATGGGCCTGCCCTTTAGCAACTCACAGTGCAGTAGAATGAAAGGGTACCAGAGATATACGAACAAAGGAAAGCAAGATTATATATGTATATTGAACCCAGGGGCATTCTACCTCCAAGCTATGCCCCCACCCATTTTTATTTTTTATTTTGAAAGAGTCTCTCAAGGTTGCTTAGAGTCTTGCTATATTCCTGAGTCTGTCCTCAAATCTACAATCCTCCTGTCTCTGCCTCCTAAGTACTGGGATCACAGGCCTGCACCACCACACCTGGGTGCAAGATATATTTTTAATGGGGTAAGCTAGCAATTAGGTCTCTCCTCAGCTCCCATATATTTCTGCTGAAACACATTTCGGAATGTGTATTTCCAGATAGGAGTGGAGATGCAAGTGAAACATGTCTTCTCTAATATCAAGATCTCATCATAAGTGGGTGACCAGGGCAGTAGGCTAGAGGTGAGCACACAAGATGTTGATCAGGTGTGACTCTGGGATCAGCAACTATGGAAGGGGAAGGGTTAGGATGTGGCAGAGGGAGAAGTTGGTTTGTGATACAGTTTCAGTGAAGGTCTCAGTTGATGTACGAGGAGCTCTGGAGCATGCATGGCTTTTCAGTGTTTTCCCTAGAAGGGGCAGAGCCTCTGCACTACACATTAGTCAGTCATTGGATACAATACTGCCATCTGTGAAGTAGCTCTCTGCAGCAAGGGAGGATGACAATGTGCAGAAAGCCCACCACACTCTGGAAGGCTGGAGGAGAGGTTTTGATCCTGAAGGAGGATCTGGACAAACACATCACTGTGTCCAACATAGATTCTTGCTTATGCTTAACCAAATTCCATATCACTATTCTATAAGCTGTATAATTTTGTAAGATGAATCTCACACTAAAAGTTGACACTCTCCAGATAGATTCTTCTGTCTGGTTACATCCAGAATTCATTAAATGAGAAAAGAGCAGGACCTTGTGCAATAGAACTGAGTTATGACTAGCCAAAAGGATTCAAGGAGAAGAAGCTTGTCCTTAAGGCTGGACTGCACACTTCCCAGGAGGAGCCGATTCTGCTGGGGGAAGAGCTGGTACAAAGTCTCTGGGAGCCTCCACAATTGGGTAGCACTTTCTTTGTGTTATTTACTCTTTCTAAACAAATTGGGCACACAATTGGAAAATTCCCTCAACCTTGAAAGGAGGAGAATCCCAGTAGGTTGTTCTGTTTCTATTAGAGGTTAATGGAAGGAACATGGGATTTGAGGTCAGGTGGATACCCAGTAAATGTTCATCTCTTTCACCTACCACCTCTAACCCTTGTTTTGTGGGAGCAACCTTTCCTGCTTCTTCCAGGTTCCCAATATAATCCCTGAGGACTTGAAGTTTCTAGTTTTATATTTTGCCACATATCTGGCTCTAGAGTCTGCCTTCTCCATATCCCAGTTCTACCACTTAGATGACAAGTGATTGTGGACAATTTGCCTCACCCCTCTGTGCCTTGCTTCCTTCTTGTAAAGTGGTCATGATAATTGTTGGTTTATAGACTACAACTGTTACTTTATACATACACAGTTAGTGGTAACAATATATTAGTGGAAGTTAATATATTAGTAAGCAGCACAATTCCTGACTGGAAGCAAGTGCCCAATGCTGGCCATTATTAAGACCATTATTTTGTTTTCATAATCATTAAGGTGCCCCCGGTGTCATCTTCTATAAGTCTGACAGTTGAGGTCCCTGTTTGGTCTTTACCTCTTTCCACCCTCCTCTGTGGAGACTCTCCTGACCTTCCCCACCTGGTCACTCTTGTTGGACTTTTCCCCTGGACCACCAGAGCTTATCTTCTCTGTTGTATCATTAGACATACTTCATGTGTATTTTGTTCTACCTATGGTCAAAAAGCATGCTCATCATATGTTCTCCCTAATATGTGGATGTTAGGGAGAAGATGGGACATAAGAGGGTCCCCAAATGAAAAAGTAGAGACCCTCGATAAACAAAGAAATTGATTTAACCAAAGGGAATGGACGGGGGGTGGAGGGGGGAGAGCATCCTAAGGCACATGATGTACTTACACAATTATATCAAGATCACTCACTGAACTGAACTTGAGAGGGAGGGAGGGCAAGGGAGCGGGGTGGGAATTGGGGAAAGGGTCAGATGAGAAATGTGTGCACATTTGTCTTTATCAATTTGTACCTAACAAAAATGTGTATATATATATATATATATATATATATATATATATATGCATGCTCATCATCATATTTAAAAATGAGATCATACATTGGAATTGATGAGTTGATACCCATGATACCCAGGTAGCTGTTTGCAATAAATCAAGTCCCCTGGCCTAGGTGAATTATGTGCCAATGGCTCTATTCTCTATGCCATTCCATTTCTTGTTTGTTCCATCATAGTGCCCTATATCCTGGACAAAATTTCCTAGAACAGAACCTTGTTTTTAAAAATACTCTTATTGGTACATTTAATTATACATCATACTGAGGTATAGAGTGGTAGGAATATACATGTACACATATCCCTCTGGATCCCACTCTCTCCCATAGACGCCTTCCCCATATATATCATTGAGGTTGGTATTGATAATTTCATAATGTACATAGCATTATTTAAACTATTATCTTCATAACATTGCTACCCCCTCCTCCCTCCCGTAGACCCCCTCCATCACTCCATTGGAGTCTCTACTCCTTTATCTGAGTTTTCTTTTGTTCCCCAATTTGTCTCTACCTTCCACATAAGAGAAAAAACATGCAACTATTTGGTTTCTGAGACTGGCTAATCTTGCTCAGCGTATCCTCCCTCCCTTCTTCCCTCTTTAACTTCCTTTCACTTTCTTTTGTAAATATTTATTGAGTAACCTCTATGTGCAGAGCACTGGAGATCCATGGATGAGCAAGATGAGTGAGGCCCCAGTCCTCAAGGCGTTTATCACTCAACAGGGAAGACTGACACATGCCTGCAGTCTCAGCTACTCAGGAGGCTGAGGCAGGAGGATCACTTGAGCCCCGGAGTTTAAGGACAGCCTGAGCAACATAGCAAGATGGAGAGAGAGAGAGAGAGAGAGAGAGAGAGAGAGAGAGAGAGAGAGAGAGAGAGAGAGAAAGAAAGACAAAGGAAAGAAAGAGAGAGAAAGGGAGGGAGGGAGAGGAAGGGCAATTACAATGTGGTATGACAGGTGCATTGAAAGGGAAGTTTGGGAAAACACAGCTGGAACAATAGCTGCTCTTCCCAAGTCAGGGGGAATTTCTCAAGAATAACCTTTGTTTTGTATAATGAAAATGAGAAATGAGAGAATCTGGGGATGGTAGGTGGAAATAAAATCTTCTCTGGTGTCTGTTTTGGTATTCTTGACCTTTCTTCTACAGCATGGAATTATTTGGTTACTGCTTGTGGCTCATTCAATGAATGTTGAATGAATGATAGTTGTGTGCCAGGCATTTTCCTAGGAGCAGGGACAGAGCAGTAAGAGAGAAAGTTCTCTCCCCTCATGTAGTCCACAAGTCTCTCCTGGGCCATGGCAGTGTGGGTTTTAGGCATTCTGCATGTATTTAGTCATTTAATCCTTATAATAGCACCATGAGTAAGTACTACTATTTCCCTCACTTAAGAAAACCAAGGCACAGAGAAGTCAAGTAATTTGCTCAAGGTTCAAAGCTGGCTCGACTCTGTTCTCTGCCAATCTTAGCTACAGGACCTTGGCTAATTACTTAACCTTTACAATGACCTTATAAGGTAGGGACTATTATTATTCATCCACATTTTGTAGGTAACTGAGATAAAAAGAGATTAAGTCACTTACTCCATGTGAAACACTTAGTAAGGTACCTAGGGTTGGCTGATATTACTATTATTGTTAGAAAAAAGCAGGAGGATGGAGAAGTTCTAGAAGTATGGAGATGAACACATTTGGTTCTAAGTTTGTATGATTATATGATTCTACTGTCTTCTGAGGATTTGACACAGGTACTAGATAAGAGTCTACTAGAGTTGCCTGAAAGAATTATTTGTGAGTGATTAAAAAGATAGTATTGGAGCTGGGTGTGGTGGCACATGCCTGTAATTCTAGTACTTGTGGGGCTGATACAGGAAGATCACAGGTTTGCAGCCAGTCTCAGCAATTTAGAGAGGCCCTCCGCAACTTTGTGAGACCCTGTTTCAAAATAAAATCAGAGTGAAGGTGTAGCTCAGAGGTAGAATGACTCTGGGTTCGATCCCAGTACCACATACACAAAGATACTATTGGAGCCAGATACAGTGGTTCACATCTATAATCCCAGTACTTGGGAGACTGAAACAGGAGGATTATAGGCTCAAGGCCAGCCTCATCAACTTAATAAGATTCTGCTTCAAAGTAAAAACTAAAATAAGGCTGGGGATATAAAAACTAAAATAGGGCTGGGGGTATAGCTCGGAGATAGAATGCTCTTGGTTTCCAATCCCCAGTTCCAAAAAAAAAAAAAAAAAAGAAAGAAAGAAAAGAGTGTTGAGCAAGTCTCTCCTTCTCATATAGCATTACATATGTTAGTAGACATGTCTCAGCAGCAGAGAAAGAGAAAAAAAAGTAGGCAATTTGATTGACAATAGGCACAATGTATTAGTCTGCTTGGGCTGCCATAAAAACAAACCTGACGGGATGGCTTAAGGAGCAGACATTTATTTTCTCACAGTTCTAGGAGTCCATGATTCGGGTGTTGGCAAGGTAGTTGGCCGTGTTTCTGCTGGTATAATCCCATTTCTATTTCTGGCTTCTACTGAGGTGACTGATTAAATCGGTGGTTCACACCCATTCTAATCTCTTTATCAAATCATTGTTCATCCTTAATATTCTCTTTAGAATATATTTCTTCATTTTCATAGTAGGGATAGACTGAGGATTTTCCAAGTTTTTGCATTCTGTTTCCTTTTTCTTAATAATTCCTTTGCTTTATATTCTCCTTTTGCATTTTAGTATAATCAGTAAGAAGAAACCAAGGTGCCTCTTCCATGCTTTGCATAAATGTATCGACAAGTTCTGACTTCCAGAAAACACTGGGGCACAATTCAGCCAAATTCTTTTCCACTTTATAAAATAATAACCACTATTCCTCCAGTTTCCAGTAACCCATTTTTCATTTCTGAGACCCCACCAGAATCACCTTTTTAATTTTTTCTTTGTGATACTGGGGGTTGAACCCAGGGACATTCTACCTCTGAGGTATACCCCCAGCCCCATTTTATTTTGGAAACAGAGTCTTGCTAAGTTACTGAGAGCCTTGCTAACTTTCTGAGGCTGGCTTTGGATCTTTGATCCTCCTGTTTCAGCCTCCCAATCACTGAGATCACAGGCGTGCACCACTACGTCCAGCTCAGAATCACCACATTTCTACCAACATCCCTTCAAAGCATCTAGCCTTTTCCTCTTGTCACCTCAGAAGCTTTCTATGATCTAGTTCCAAAGCTACTTCCACACTGTTAATTCTTTCTTACAGGAACCCTTCCACTCCCCAGTACCACAATCTGTACTAGCCTAGTCAGTCTACCATAACAAAATGTCACACCCTAAACAACAGATATTTATTTTCAAACAGTTTTGGAGGCTAGAAATCCGTAACTAAACTTGCCAGATAGCTGGATATCGTGGTACATGCCTGTAATCCCAGTACTGGGGAGATTGGAACAAGAGGATTGCAGGTTCAAGGCCAGCTTCATCAACTTAGTGAGACCTTGGTTCAAAAATAAAAAAATAAAAAAATAAAAAGGACTGGGGGTGTAGCTCAGAGGTATAATGCCCCTGGGTTCAATCCCCAGTACCCAAAATAAAAACAAACAAACAAACAAAAAATGTGCCAGCAATCTTCTTTCTGCTGACAGCTCCCTTCCTGACTTGCAGATGGCCACTCTCTTGCTGAGTCCTCCATGTGCATGTGGAGGGAGAGGAGGCCCTGGTCCCTTTTCCTCCCCTTATAAGACACAAATCCTATAGATGAGTGATGAGAGTCCTACCCTTCTGACCTCATTTGTTGCCTCCTTTAGGCCCTATCTCCAAATCAGTCACATGGGCACTAGACCTTCAACATGGGAATCTGGAGGTGGACATATTCAGCTCATCACACAGAACACTGGCCATCAGTGTGATGTTGCTACAAAACCCCAACCCACACTTGAGGCATTGATACAGCACATTAATGGAGGGATGGTGCCCCTAACACTGAACTTTGGTCATGGATGCCTTACTGGAAGGGAAAACAAATGTTTGTTGGACATATACATTTGTGAGCAGGGAAGCTGGGGTTTGAACCCAAAAGAAAATAATGTGAATTGGGGTCTTGAAAAGAGAAACTATGAAAGGGTAGAGAGGGTGGAGATACTGTGAATGATTCTCTTGGGAAAGGGGATTTCCATAGGTTCATTCACTATGATCCAAGAAGAGAGTGCAATTTAATGGAAATTACAGGGGAGAAGTTTTGAAATTATACACACACACACACAGCAGGCTAATAAGCAGGCTAATACAGACTGTGGTACTGTGAAGTGGAGGGGTTGTTGTAACAGCTACACACACCCACATACACACACATACACACAGAACAGGCTAAAAAGCAGGCTAATACAGACTGTGGTACTGTGAAGTGGAGGGGCTGTTGTAACAGCTACACACACCCAAATACACACACACACACACACACACACACACACACACACACACACGCATTCTCTAAGAATTACAACTCTCAGAAGTACAATAGGGCCAGGTGTGGTGGCACACACTTGTAATCCCAGTATTTGGGAGGCTGAGACCGGAGGATCCGGGTTCGCGGCTAGCCTCAACTACCTAGTGAGGCACTCCACAACTTAGTGAGACCCTGTTTCAAAATAAAGAATAAAAAATAGGGCTGGGGGTATAGCTCAGAGGTAGAAGCCCCTGAGTTCAATCCCCAGTACCGCAAAAAAAAAAAAAAAAAAAAAAAAGAAGAAGTACAATAGGTTATCTGTTTGTTTTGTGGTATTGGGGATTGGAACCATGGGCATTCTACCTCCAAGCTATATCCCAGCCCTTTTTAGTTTTTAAAACAGGGTATTGCTGAGTCTTGCTATGTTGCTGAGGCTGGCCTCCTGTCTCAGTCTCCCAAGTACTGGAGTCACAGGTGTGCACCATTATGCCCAGCCACAATAGGCTACTTTAGGGGGTGTGTCATGTTGCTCACTGTTGGAGGTGTTCAAAAGCTAGAATTCTTGTTAAGGAGATAATAAACTGGAACCAAGCACCGAATGCATTGGAACAGAGAATGTGATTAATTTTTCTCCATTCTTCCAAGTGCTATGAAATTTTCTGTACTTTTAGAATTGAACAAGAGACAGTTTAGGTTCATAAAATTCTGAATACTTCTACTTTTGGGTAATAGAATAGTTCATGAAATTCATCTGACACACAAACACACAAACATTGCTAAAAGTCTTCTAAATATTTTCCTTTGTGAAAATTCAGTCAATGCACTAGGAATCTATTTGAATCAAGCTATTATAATTTAAAAAAATTAAAAAACCCAGGAGAGCCATTTCTATTTATAACAGCTGGAAACTCGCTCCCAAGTATGTCCTTGTAATTACATTTAGAGATGCTTATCTAGGGCACATCAAAGAATTAGGCACAAGTGGTCATTGCACTAATGAAATGCTTATCTTTCTCCGTTCGTCATGCTGAAGAGCTTTTAGAAATGTCTGATATTTGGACTCTTCTTCCACTATTAATTAATTGAATGGGTATCAGGCCTCCCAAGCTCTGTTAAATGAAAAAAGAGAAACCTAGATTAATTCTGCTTCTATATAATAAGTATATTTGAAAGCAATTTTCAATGTAGTCATAAATAGATTCAGGTTCGGATACATGAAAGAATAGCACCCCTTCCTCCAACTATGACTACGTTGTAAATAAGAAAAGCCAGAAAAGGGCCTTGAGATTCCGTGTTCCTGTGGGACCTGAAATGAAACTTCAATCGTTGGCCTTATGGTAATTATCGTCTATACATCTATACATGGTATATGTAGGTTATTATAGTTCTCTGGATGCATACCATATTTGAATTTTAAATGTGTTTGGGTCTGACAGCTCTTAGATGAAATCCCTTCTGAAGCAAAAATACTCTTGGCTACTTTTGCCATCCTGCTCACCCAAATGTTTCTGGCCAATACTAAAATCCTCCAAGAGCTCCCAACCTGGGAAACTTTTGCCAAAGCTTTCTTTATCCTTAGTACCAAAATAAACACTAGTTTTAGTCAGAACATCACAGCAAGCTTTCCCAGTTGAAAAACACTGGCAAATAAAAATTGCAATGGAAATGAAAGATGGTTGATCCACTAAAAGACACTCAGATGGAGAAAAAATTATCCACTTAGAGGAACTTTTGACTTCACATGGCCTTTCAGTGTGCCTGGACCTTGAGGCCAACCTTTGCTTTTCTTAGTCCTGCTTTATAATTTGTCTGAAAACTCCAGCCTCCTTTTTCAACCTGAACCTTGAACCTCCCCTCCCTGCCCACCAGCCTATGTCTTATCTAAAAGAAAGCTTCCTGCAACTAGTCTAGGAAAACACTCTGCATGGACTGCTCTGCATGGGTATTAATTATTTTATGTCAAAAATTCTTTCGTTATTTTTTACCTGCTGGGTGAACTTTGCTTCCCTTGCAAGCTGCCACAGGCTAGCTTTTGCTCAGAACCCAAACATGTTGATTCCTCCATGCCATGAGGACTTCGTGGAAGGACACGTTTGTACGTTTAGTGTTACAATTGCCTTGCAAACCAAACATGATGTCAGCTTTTGACGGTTTCCTTTGAAGAAGTTAACCTTTGCCTGAACTGAGAAGGGAGAAGTCATACTTGACAAGTAACTTGATGCTGACTAGAGCTGCGAGGATATCACTGACATGTGCTGCCAGAGGGCTCTGCTTTCAGAAACTCTCAGGCTGGGTCAAGTGTACAAGATGATTACAATCCAGTCAGGAGCTATAGATACCCCTGCAATTTGATAGGGGGACTCCAGACATAATCTTTACAGGTAAATTGTTCTTCAGAACTGCTATGTGAAATTGCTTTTATCACCTTTTTTTTGGAGATGATGGACCATGTGGTAAGTCATGGTGTTCTTTTGTCGGGACGGCC
Source organism: Graphiurus murinus (assembly GCA_004027655.1). NCBI lineage: Eukaryota > Metazoa > Chordata > Mammalia > Rodentia > Gliridae > Graphiurus > Graphiurus murinus. The sequence goes on along the minus strand of PVLC010002164.1, from coordinate 69,680 downwards.
TGTGGACGAGGTCTATGAAGTAGGCAGCTGCTTTGTAACATTTTAGGGGCCTTAAACTTCCTTTCTCCTCCCAGCTTCCCTGGAACATCTCCTTTGCTAACCCTGTGAAGGCCTGAGATAATTTAAATCACAACTCTCAAGGTCGGAAGGAGCTAAGGTCATGTGCTTCTACTGGCTTCTCAGTGAAGGGATCTCCTGTACACCATCTTCACTCAGTTGCCCCAAACTCTCACACTGTTGTTATTATCTGAAAGAGAGTCACATCCAAGGATGTCAAGTATCCCAAGCAGTTGTTGCCTCTGCCCTGTAGTTTGCTCATGGCAGACATTGATGAATCTTGATCCTCCTTCCAGCTAAGCCCACACTCAGGGCTTTAAAATCCTTTCTTTTTCTTTTTCTTTTTTGTGGTACTAGGGATTGAACTCAGGGGCATTCTACCTCCGAGCTACACCCCCAGCCCTATTTTTTATTCTTTATTTTGAAACCAGGTCTCACTAAGTTGCGGAGTGCCTCACTAGGTAGCTGAGGCTGGCTGCGAACCCGGATCCTCCGGTCTCAGTCTCATGGATGCTAGGATTACAAGCGTGTGCCACCATGCCCGGCTCCTTAAAATTCTTTCTAAGACAGTGGTCTGTACAGCCACTATCCATCTCTTATTGCTGGGGCAAGAGAAGAGATCAACTGTTCACTCCAATTTTAAGTCATGGAGTTCTTTACGTGTGTCAATTTAGTTAGCTTCACAGGCCAGTTAAATTTTCCACTCAGTATTTATTCTGACTGAAGTTTTTGTTTCCTCTTTATATAGTCATGGTCATAATATATACACTAATTTTAATTAAAAGCTATATTTAAATATTATTTTAAGCATGTGATACTCATAGTGTATGTCAAATGTATGCATACTATTTCATATAATTGGTATTATTATCTACTTAACTAAATAATAATATTATGCTAAATAATAATAATAATGCTAAATACTTAGTCTTCATTTGATTTTTGTTACTATAAATAATGTGTTATGAATATTATGGAATTTTTGATTTAACATACAGAGATTTCACTATGTTGGGGATTATTTCCTTAGATTAGATTCTCAGAAGTGAATTTATTTAGTCATGAGCATTTTAAGACACTTAGTAGATTACCCAACTGCTTTCCAATGGATTATATCAATTTATACTTCCATCACATACTATTAATTTCATCTACCTCTTACCAATTCTGCATATATTTTTAAATATATAGGCAGCAGATGTCATAGGCTTGAAGTTGCTTTAGTGGGATTCTTGACATCTGGTTTGGTGTGCTCACCACTCTGCTACCACACTGTCTTTTGGGAGCTGTCAGGGTCTCCTGGGTCTCTGGAACATGTATGGCTCTTCCTAAATTCCTTAGGCATTGGCCTGTGAATGTCTCCATTGTTTGGCCAGAGATTACAGTTCCCTTGACAGTATTTATAATTAACAGTTCTCTGTTCCCAACCTCCTCTGTCCTCATCACTAATAGTAAGAACACTAATGACTACTGCTGCTGCTACTACTTCTTGTTGAGGAGTGGTTCTGTGCTGAGTGTGATTCTAAGTACTCCACATGTAACACTTCGTTTAAGCCTCACGGCAGCCCACAAAGATAGATGTCATCATCCCCCATTCACAAATGACTGTGGTTAATTAACAGAGAAAAGCTCAGCAACTCCAACAACACTACTAAACAGGAGCTGAAAACTGAATTGAGACTCCAGCTGATTTCCCATCCCAGGTTTCTATTACACCTCAGTGTCCCTGAGCTTCCCACCTCTAGATTCAGTCTGTCCTTTGGCCTTGAAATCAACCCCATTCTGAGATGGGGAAAACTGAGAAACTCTAGTTAAGCTTTCAAAGTTACTCCTGTTGCTGAACCAGCTCTGTTCTTATGCTTGAGTCACACTAGATAGATCTCTTCCCAGAGAAGAGAAGATGTCAGGGGGCTCTGAACTGATGAGGAGCTCTGTTAAATGGAAGCTTTGCAAACACTGAATGGTGTCCCAGGCTGCTATAACAGGTATTAGGTATTTCCTCCATCAATGGTAAAACCTGGCCACACTGCAGCTTCCTTTTTCTTGGGAACAAATCCCCTCTTTGTTCTCAACTCCAGTGGTTGTACTTTTTCCTTGGATTCCCATGACCAGTTCTTAGTTTTGATTACTTCCCAATGGCTTATATCCTATAATATTTGCAAAGGAATAGTGAGATCTGTTATCACATACTGGCAGGAAAGGTAAGAATATAAGCAGCAAAGATCTTGAGTAGTATAGAATAAGGACTGGAATGTAAGGTGAAATTTACTAACAGGATATTCTGGACTTGATAAATTATGTCAAATACCCACGGAACTAGACTAAGAGTTTGCTGGAGTATTTCCTAATACCTGGATTTGAAGATAGCTTCTGAAATAAGGTAGAAATGTCAAAATTTTCCTACCAGGGAAGAAGAGTTCTACAGACTGAAGGGTGTGACGATGTAAGAATAGATTTATGATATATAAGTTTATAACCCTGACTATATTCCTTAGTAGAGTTCAGAGAAATTCTTTTTATTTTAGTAATGAGAAATGCACTGGGAGGCACTCACATATTTGATAAACTTGATAGTGATTGTTTTGTATGTGCTGAGGTTCAGAGGTGGGGATACTGCCTTAGAACTGGGTTCCCTAATATGAAATAGAAGTAATAGAATTGAACAATAGCAGAGACCATGTAAAAACTCTGAACTGTGTAATGAATACTGTGGGACCTTGTACAGATCCCTTGTCTAGGGCCAACGTACTTGCTACTGGGAATATGCCTGCTAACAACTCCCATGCGTATCTACCACTGCAGAATGCTTCACCCAAGATTGTACCTATTTCCAGGAAGCCTATTGCTAATAATTGGAAGCTGTGGACATAGAAAGGCTATTCAAAATTACCTTAATTTTTTTTTTTTTTTTGGTACTGGGAATTGAACTCAGCAGTATTCTACCGAGCTACACCTCCATCCCTTTTTATTTTTAAATTTTTTATATACCTTCATTGGTGTATTATAGTCTTACATCATAATGTAGTTTATAGTGACAGTGAGAGATATACACACAGCAGTTGGTGGACTTCCCCCTGTTCCCTCCTCCTTCTTCCCCCTCCCCCATACAGGGTATTGAGGTTGACATTGGTACCCTCACATATGTATATAATGTTGATAGAATTCTTTCATTGATCCTCCCTCTCCCCACCGCCACCTCTTCCCTTAGACCATCTCCCTGGCTCTGCTGAAGTTTCTCCATTATCTAAAGTCCCTCTGGTATACCATTTACTCTCTAACTTCCACATAAGAGAGAAGACACATGACCCTTCATTTTCTGTGACTGGCTAATCTCACTTACCGTAATATTCTCCATGTCCATCCATTTTTCTACAAATGACATTATTTTATTCTTCTTGATTGCTGAGTAGAATTCCACGGTGTGTATATCCTATTCTTTTGTAACCCTTTCATCTGTTGATGGACATCTAGTTTGCTTCCATAATTTGGCTATTGTGAATTGTGCTGCTATAAACATGACTATGCATATATTACTATGATTTTCTGATTTCAGTCCCCTTGGAAAGATACCCAGGAGTGGTATAGCTGGATATTTTAGAAGTTTGAAACAGTCTTGCTAAGTTGCTGAGGGTCTTGCTAAGTTTCTGAGTCTGGCCTCCAACCTGTGACCCTTCTGTCTTAGCCTCCCAACTAGTGGGATTACAGGCATGCACCACTATATTTGGCACAATTGCCTTAATTTTGAAGAACTGTGAAGGGCCATCTTGGTTTAGAGTTCTCTTTCAAATCAGTTGAGGCCTCCATGACAACTGAGTTGTGAATTAACTTTGTCCTCTACCCAACTCTTCCCTTTTCATTCCCTTCAAATGTAGCTTCTGAAAACTCTCTTCAATAAGCCTTCCACATGCAACATTTCACCTCACAGTATGCTTCCAGGGAGTCCAATCAAAGATAGCTGGTACCACAGATGTCCTAGGAACCAAAATCTAAAATGGAATTTTGGAGCAGGATCACTTACCAACCAACTGGCAATAAGCATGAGTACACCATCACTGATTGTAGGTGGAATACCATTAGCCCTTGGCCTGCTGTCATAGTGCAGTTTTTAAAAATCTCCCCAGTGATGAACTGGAATGGGAGGCCAGTGGGAGGAGATGCATTGTCTGGTGCAATATCTCTATCGCCTAAGAGAGAAATGATTCTACAAGGACAATGTAATTGTGTGCCTAATGTTGAGTGCCATTGATTAGTTGAAGAAAGAAAGCTTTAGGATGTCATGATTAATGATCAATTCAAAGCAGTATGTCAAAGTTAGAGGACTTCTTGGTAGTGTGTAAGGAGACCCTAATGTCTTGCAGCCAAAACACAGATGGAATAGAGGAACAGAAAGCAAGACTAGCATCATGAAAGTAGTGGAGCTTCTCATCAAGGTCAGTGTGGGATCTTACCATTAGAGATGAAGCTATCTGAATATATGCATTTGAGAACTTTAAACTCCAAAATCTTCTGAAGACACTGGACCTGCAAAAGGGTACCCTCCTCCTTACAAGAATATAATGGAACCCCTTTATTGAAGAACATGCAGAAAACTCAAATCATACTGTTGCCTTAAAAGACCATATTCATCTCCCTCTTATCTCCCCATCCACTTCTCATCTCCAGGGCAGTAACAAAGATCAAATCTCAGCATGGCCATGCTGGGAATATGCTAGACTGGTAAGGAAAAGAGACTAAATATAAAATGAGCTATGGCCACGAGAGTATGTTTGGGACTGGCTTCCGAGGGTGCTAAATCAAGAGATAGAACACAAAATTTGATATTTTTTCTTTTTTTTCCTGGTGGTATTGGGGATTGAACCCAGGGGCATTCTACCTCTGAGCTACACACCCAGTCCTATTTTCTTTATTTTGAAACAGGGTCTCACTAAGTAGCTGAGGCCGGCCACAAACCCAGATCCTCGGGTCTCAGCCTCCCAAGTATCTTTTTTTTTCTTTTTGTGGTTCTGGGGATTAAACCCAGGGCCTCTCACATACTAAGAAAGTGCTTTACCACTGGGCCACATTCCCAGCCCTAGAACATAAAATTGATTAAGGCGGAGTTTATTGAAATGGCGGTAATCTTTTGTGACACAGACTTAGCCTGTCAAAGACCCTTCAGCAATCCTAATGGGAGCTCCTAGAAGCTTGGAAAAAGAGATGACCACACTGAGTGATGAAGTACCACAACAAACATAGCAGGCAGTAGAGGGGAGGGCCAAAAGGCACAAATAAGTGAGCATGCTGAAATTAATATACTACATAGATCAAAAACTCCCACTAACCAAATATATTCCACCTTATACAGGAACATAAAGGGCACCAGCATCACTGAGATACTCAGTGGTGGCTAGCCTCTTCCCCAACCGAGGCCAGTAATGATAGAGGGCATGGAGATACTATCACAGAAGTAGGCTCTCTGAAAGCAATTGGGATGACAGCAGTGCTTAAACATCAGAAGCAAGGTAGGTGTAATTACTTCAATTAGCAGCAAGGAGAGTAGTACCAGCAGAGACCCGGCTTGCAGAGAGCTATGAGATGATTAATTAGCAGGAGCAAATAGCACAGCTGTTGCATATTGGGAGCAGGGAAGAGTGTGGTTGGTGCTCAGTGTACCCATTAATGTGTTTCTTGTCACTTCTAACTTTAATTTTAAAAATAAATGGATTAGTACAGTAGCTGTGGTTTTCAAGGTGAGATCAACCCATCAGACAAGCTGCCTAGACCAGCAGAGTTGCTAAGCACAGGTGAGGGGAACTGAAATGGGTGGTGGAGGAGGGGAATGCAAAGTACTACTTGTCGTCCCCTAATGACATGGGAATGTCCGTTCCACATGGAGGGAGAAGTGGTCTGACATATACATGGTAGGTACATACACAGGCTCCTGGGCAATGTCAACTAGTCTGGCTGATTAGTGAAGGCCTCTAGAAGGAACAGGACTGGAAGACTAATGATAAGTCAGTCCATGGAAGAGGTATGTGAAAACCCTGGGGGAGTGACCCAAAGCATGTGTGCCTTCAAGTACATGTGAACGGCACCTGCCACAGAGGCTGTTAAACAGGGAAGAGTCTAACTCTTCCTGTGGATGTCAGCCAGCGCTCCTCCTTAGCTGTCCTTGTGCTTGCTTCGTGAGTCCATTGATAATGGTTATCACAGAAAGCAGTGAGGCTGTACCTGGCCCAATACTATGGGCCTCTCTCCTGGAGTCTGATCTATCTCCTATCACTGGTGAGTCCAAGCTGCCAACAACAGAGATGGATACTGAGCTCCCAAACTGCCACCATGCCTCAGTGAAAAACAGGTAACCACATAGAATGAGATAGCTGCATCTGGTCATTTCTGCCTGGGAGAGGGGAGGTCATCTGTGTTGGAATCAGTACATACTTTGGGTATGGGTTTGCTTTGATGCTTGCAGCCCCTGTGCCTGCACCACCATATGATATATCAACACTATTTCTCTCACAAATGCCTCAGGCCAAGAGACACATTTTACAGTGAAAATACTCATGATTACCATATGCTTCATCACCAAGAAATATGGAAGTAGCCTATCAGATCAAATGGTAGAACAGCCTGTTGAAAGTTCAGCTAAGATGTTCATTGGCTGGGGGCAACATCTTTCGTGGTTGCAGAAGCGTCTACTGGGAAATGGTATATACATCCAACCAGTGGCTGACATATGGCACTTGATCTCCTATAGCTAGAATATCAGGGCATTCCCACTAACACATTCAATTACCAGCTTGTGGAATTTATAGAATTGTTACCATAATATATAACATATATGTATATATAATATGCACATACCCATATGTGTGTATATTTATAATTGGTATGCTAGCCATGGTGTAAAGCATACATTCAAGACCCTGGAGACTGCAAATATGCCTTTCATTTAAAGCAACGTGTTACATTCATGCCAATTTAATCATTAACATTAGTAAGAGGCCAATTATACTGTTCAGGAGTAAGATGTTTTACGAGAAAATGACAAAATGATACATGTAATCATTGCGATGCCAGTTTACCATCAGATAGGATGTGCAATAATCCCTTTAGCAAGCTTAAGCTTTTACATATTAATGGCAATATTGGAGAGTGGGAAGATGCCTTTTACAACATTGCCGAGGTTCTTATAATACAGAAATGCCTCTGCTGCTTGGCCCAATTACTGGTGTGTGCTGGGGAGAATAACACTGTTTCATGGGCTCTTCCCTTTCCAGTCCTGGGGCCTGGGGTGTTTTTTTTTTAAGCAATGCTGCATAGAAATTAATAATGAGTGGAAATTTTTATTTAGATGTTTGGCAACATCTTTGTGACACTCCATATGGGTCTCATGTAGAGTAGATTCACCCTGCAGAGAAACACTGCCAATTCTTTATTCTTGAACACATGATTAACCAGCTACCAGAGACAATGGAACATTTAAAACTCCTGTTCCAGTGACCAAGTTACCATCTATAGATCTCAGGGCTACAAAACTGTATTTAGAAATTACAGTTTTTAAATTATGCAAGACACATTCCGTGTCTCTTCATGTGTAAGACAAAGGGTGTGGACGGGACAGGGGCCTTGATGATCCCTTCCTGGACCACAAACCTTCACAATGGAAAGGGAGATAAAGCAGCAAAGAAAAGCAACATGTGGACAAAGAGAAGTGAATAGAAAATGAAAGAAAATAAAAAGTTCAGAGGAAAGCATCTTTTGTGGTTAAACAATTGAGACTGCTCTCCTTTCTGAAGGATAAGCTGTGTAACCCTCTGAAGATACTTGTCCTTGGATAGCTGTGGGATGAAACAGCTGCCTTTTCTTTTAAGCTTGAAAATTATAGAAAAGATAATGAAAATGCCAATCAATAGTGAAAAAGATGTGGATATCTATTTTGTGTGTGTGTGTGTGTGTTACTGGGGATGGAACTCAGGGATCTCCTTCTACCACAGACCTATTTTATTTTATTTTTTATTTAGAAACAGGGTCTTGCTACATTATTGAGAGTCTCACTAAGTTGCTGAGGCTGGCTTCAAACCTGCAATCCTCCTGTCTCAGCCTCCCAAGTACTGGGATTACAAGCGTGTGGCACCACAACTGGCTCATGTGGAAATCTATTTTGCAATGAGAATGAACAAGGAATAACACAGATAAATTATACAAATCTGTTAAACAAAACACCCAAAAGATGTACAACACAAGATTCTATTTAATATGGTTTAGAAATTGGGACAACTAGACCATATTGCTCAGAATGTAGATATAAATGGTGGAATTTAGGGAGAAATAAGGCAACGGGCATCATAGAACTCAGGATGGAGCTTACCTCTGGGAAGGGGGCGGAAGAAGGTCATGTTGAGGAAGTCCCACAATGCTCTGAGACTTAGTGCTCATGTCCATTCTCTTTCTTAACCTGGATGGTAGTCACATGGTGTTTGCTTAATGATTGTGAAGACAGAAGATGTATCTTCTGTCTTCTTCTATATATATATTATGTTTTGCAATTTAAGAATATAGAGAAGTACAGAGGAAAACATACTTTAAAACAGCATATACTATAAGTTCCCAGAGTTAGATAGTTCCCAGATCTAATTTTAACATTTTATCCTTTTAAAACTAACATAACTACAGATGACATGAAATCCTCTCTATGTCTTCAGTCTCAGCCTCTGTCCTACTCATTTGAAGCAACTGTACTATGAACTTGGAGGCCATTCTTCCCATTCTTATTTTTACAATTTTACTGCACATGTGTATTCTTAAAAGCATATTTCCTCAAATATGTATTTTTTAACTTGACATAAATTCAGCGACACCTGTGTTACTCTGCCAAATTGTTTGTGAGATCTCTGCTTCTCCGTGCCTCAGCTTCCTCAAGAGCAAATATAATAATGCCACAGGGGGTAGAAGTGAGTTAATAATTATAAAGGCTGTGGCACGTAGTGAGGGCTAGATGTGCATTAGTAAATAATCTAGTTCACTAATTTTACCTGCTGCATAGAGTACCACCAAGTGAACAATTTTTCGTCCACTTCACTACCGATGCACATTTTGGAATTTCCATTATTTGTAATTATAAGCAAGGTTGCAATAAATAACTGCATATCCCTACCTTTTAAAAACACTTATTTGGCATCTCCCCCAGGCCTGCAGAGAGCTGCATGTTCCCTGGCTCAGCTATGATGAGTAGGAAGGACGCCCCAGAGCAGAACCATCCCAAGTGCCCCACACACGCTGAAGGTGCACAAGGCCTCATACTTGAGATGGGAGAAAGGGGGGCATCTCTGGTGCACACTGGGCACTTAGTGTTAAGTATTGTGTCTATTTTGTTGCATCGATATAGATGGCAGATAGGCTTGAAAAATTAAAGAACATAGATAAGAGCACTTGGGCTATAAGAGAAAGAGCTGGAAGTCAAAATGCCATGGAGGAAGTGCAAAGAAGTCAATAGTGTGGCACCATTTTTTGCAGAAAGAAAGTTTTCTTGCAGGTCAGTGGAAAAGGAGACAGGAGACATGCTCACATCTGTCTCCCTCATGGACCTGTAGCAAAGGAATTTAAGGTCCCTAGGTAAGGGGAAATAGATGACTGATTCCTTGTAACCTGGAGTCTTGGAAGAGTTTCCACCTGGTAGGCAGGAGCAGGTGAACTTCTAATTATTGGGTAGTTTCGAGGCTCTCAGTTATTCTGTTCCATCCCACCACTGCTGACGGCAGCCCTGGCTTCTAATCTGGGTCCACAAGGTTCCATTCTGATTCCTTAGGTTCCGCTCCTTGGTTCTGCTAATCTCTTGAAGTCATGTTCTGTGCCTGCATCCTGAAACAAAACAAAACAAAACAGGTAGCACAGTTTTTAGGAATAGGAAAGTTGCTCTTTTATGGTTCAATTTCAAAACTAGTAAGAAATCGAAGAAAAAAGGCCAGGAAAAATGGGTTAACAGTTGACAGTAGAGGCAATACATATGTTAATTAGCTTGATTTAGCTATTCCACAATGTATGCATATTTCAAAACATCACATTGCACCCCATAAATATATATATTTTTACCAGTCAAAAATGAAAAAAAATTAATTTAACATTCCTTCCCTCCAAAAACAGAATAGAACATGGATATGGATATCTGGGGGCAAGCCAGGCCATAGACAGAGATGATGACTGTTAATGCAGTTTCCACACTGTGAAAACCACTATCACCATGGCTTGGGTTTGGCTGTACATAAAATAAACGTCGAGGAATATTGGCTTAAGCCAACACCCCTCTGCGTCAAAACAACCTAAAAACAGTTGACCTCAGAAGGGGGAATAAAAAAGGATAGTTGGATCAACCCCAGAGGCTTGTATCTTGTAGAAATCTCAGTCACTTGGGCTGAGGCCCGGAGGATTTCTCCCTGCAGATGACCTTGTGCCTTCTTCAGCATCTTTGCCTAACTCTGCCCTTTGTAAAGGCACACAAGGTGTTAGGAGTTTGGAAGGGGATGGGGGGAGGGGAAGAACTGGGGTGGGAGAGAAGACAGGGATATGCTACAGAGATGATTACTGAAAGTTGACAGCTGCCAAACACCCTGTGTCCCTGGCAACACCTGTTGAGTGTGCGGCGGCGGCAATGGAGAGAGTCAGATGAAGAAAGACAGCTGTATACATGCCAACAGCAGCAGGATGCGGCGCTGGGCTCGTGCTCTGCCAGCAGAAGATGTGCCAAACTGGCTGGCCCAGATTCAGATGGCTGGGTGTCCACTTGGTTTGCCAGTGAATAAACCCAGGGAATACATTTGCATTAACACCGCTCAGCCACCTCCCCCTGCTCCGGCCTCCCCGTCCCTCCCATGCTGCACAGAACATCGGTCCTCATCCCAGAATGTCATCTTTAGGCTGCTTTTCAGAACCTGTATTTCAGTGAAACATGAGGTAAGCCAGATGCTGTCCTGAATTGCCTTGAAGGAAGCCAGCATCAGCAGTCGAGAGCAAGACAAAAAAAAAAAAAAAAAAAAAAAACTCCATCTCAGGTTTTTTTGGCAGATGGCTAGGAAAATATGCTAGGTAATTTTAATTTTTTTGTGTGTGTGTGCATGTGAAAAGAAAGAATAGATGGGATTTTATATTTTATCTCATGCAAACATTATTCTCACCCAGACCCTTCCTTTATTCGAGCACCTTGAAATTTGGAGGATTCTCAGCGAGGCTGGGAGAGTCTCACAATAGCAGCAGATGCGAGAGGGGAAGTTTGGTTCTGCCTGCAAAATTGCTTCCTACGATGGAGAAGTGTCAGATATGTCTAGTTTCTTCTTATCTTTTTTCAAGGCTCCAGGGAAACCCTTGAGGAATAAGAAGTCTCAGATCTGGATGAGAAAGTTTTTCTCTGCATGGACCACTGTTTGTGATTTAGAAAAGAAATACACACACACACACACACACACACACACACACACACACACACACACACATATAATAGCATATATCATTTCAGCCACTTTGTGCCAGCATGCAGTGGAGGTGGTGAGATGGATAAAGCCTTAAGGAAGAGAGAAGCTTTGTGGATTACTGTTTTCCATAGCCCTGCTGCCAGAGGTCTTAATGAGTAACTAGACATTAAATGATAGAAATTATTATTCTGTTCTTCTTTCAGACCTTCCAGCATTGCCCACAAAAACAAACAAACAAACAAAACCCAAAAAACTATATTTCTTGAAAAAGTCCTTCATTTCAACATTGTCTTTCTGAAGGAAGATAATCACTTATGCTTGATTCCTTTTTCTCTGAACAATTGTAAATCTTTTTCAGGGTAGCTTTCAGTTGACGTAAGTAATGTCAGAAATTTCTTGTTAAAGAACATGTTTCCAGTTAAAAATTTATTTTAGGAATTTATCTTGCAAACATACATGTATAGAGCTGGATGTGGTGGCGCACGCTTGTAATCTCAGTACTTGGGAGGCTGAGACAGGAGGATCACAGGTTTGAGGCAAGCCTCAGCTATTTAGTGAGGCCCTGTTTCAAAGTAAAGAATAAAAAAATAAGGCTAAGAGTGTAGCTCAGAGGTAGAATGTCCCTGGGTTCAATCTCCAGTACCGCAAACAAAACCACACATGTATAGTATGGCACTCATAGAAGGATATTCACTACAGTATGTTTTCCAAATTCATTGGATAGTATATCCATAGGAATACTATGCAACTGTTAAGAAGAGTGAGTTGGCTCCATACATAAGACATGGGTTAACTTCCAAGAGAAGGGAATAAAGTAAGGTATAGAATGTGTTTTGCATGCTATCTAAGATTTGTGTAAAAGAAGGGAGATATACACACATGCCTACATAGACTTGTCTTAAATTTTTGTTTATTTTTAATCAATACACAAAAATGTAAAAGTTGTACATATTAGTGGGGTACCATATAGTGTTATGTGCTGATCTTTACATAGAATACCTCTGGGAGAATGAACAAGAAGCACCTACCAGTGGTTAACTCCAGGGATGGAAGGTAGGTGATTGGAGATAGGAAGCCAAGATATTACCGTGGATCTTTTTTGCCTGTTTGGTTTTTTTCTATTGCCATTTGCATGGGTCACATTTTCAAGAATTTAAAAAATAAAGCAATTTATTTTTAAACTCTAAACAGAATACTAGAAATTTAATTTCTAAGTTCTTTTTGTTTCAAACCATGGGTGTGATGTCACATCACACACAGCTAATTTGACCATTACCACAGGTTAGTAACTTGGTTGGCTGAGTTTGACTGGCTAGTGACTAATTAGAAAATGTGAGTCAATATAGGCAAAAGATCCATTATGAGTACAAATTAAAATGACAGTCTTCTTCCTCGGGAGCATAAATCAGCTCAGATTAACTGTTGCTCATGGTAAATGAAGTAAGATTGCTTTTCAGGACTTAACGGCCACAATTCTACAACAGCATTTGGGCCCCCAAACCCCAGTGCTAAATTTTGAAAGCATTTTGATGCTTTCAGGTTGTAGTGATTATTTACATATTTTCATTACTTTATTGATTATAAATAATAGGATAAACTGATGAAATTTATCATGGATTCAAGAGTATCCTTAAAATTTTCACCCACTACTTCCTATAAACCCCCCTCCCTCCCTCCCTCCTCCCCCCTCTCCCATTGAGAACAAGCCAAACAAATACATTCAGAGAAGGAAATTATTATGCATAGAACTAATAAGATATCCAAAATCTGATACTGCCCTTGAATCAAAGAAGGTAGAATTTTAAATCAGAGGTGAGCTTGTTCCTTGCAGGTGCTTTAGAGGCAGAAAATCTGAGCTTTTCCTCTTTCTGCCAGCCTAGTCTTCTGTTTCTGTTAGCCCCAGTCTCTTGGAATAATTGTATGCATCTTAGAGCACTGATGGAATGATCAAATGAGCTAATGAAAGAGCAGTGTTGAAACTAATTTTATTGGATATTAAATGGATTCGGGAGAAAAATAAAGTAGATCTTGTTTCAGAATTTGCTGCTGAATCTGATTTATCTATAACATTTAGAACAAAAGACATCAGTATTTTCAGGTTAATTTGTATGTTTGCAATTGACCATGGTCTTCTGTAAGAGGACTGGTACCTTGGCCTTATCCAATCAGGGCATCCTGGAAATGAAACATGATGCACATGCTTAAAAGAGATATCTCTTGGGCATCTGGACTGAGCTCCTTGTGGTGGGTTTATGTGTGCACAAGAGCAAGATCCTGGGAAGCACAAATACATTCCATGAGATGACAGTTTTATACTTAAATCATCCTAATGTCATACAAAGAATTTTGATATAGACAAATTTAGTAAGATGTAGATGGGGATCCTGGATTCTGTTTCTTGTTTCTCAGAAATAAGAGATTAAGATTTATGATCCATTAAATAGTTCCCTTTGATTTTATTTGTTTTGGATTCTATTTGATAAACCAATTCCTCTTCATTTCTCTCTTTTGATATATAGCATTTTTTTCCTGCTGAGATTTTGACTTTAAATGCAGTGGTTTTAAGTTAGAATGTGTCTAATGTATTATACCACATCTTTCAGGACAATGGTCTTAAAAATAGGATTTTAAGATGGCAAAATGCTTTCTTCATAGAAATAGTACATGGATATTCTGTATATTAAGAAGGGCAGTAGTGAAGCTGGAGGTGTGTGTGTGTGTGTGTGTGTGTGTGTGTGTGTGTGTGTGTGTGTGTGTTTTAAAGGGTGTGGAGTCCAGCTTACTGGACTCACCCTTCTCCCCACTCACTGTGACACTTATCATTAGTGGCCAGTGAAATCAGCTGAGCATTTCTTATGATATCCAATTCCTATGCTAAGGCTGAGCTATAATAATGAGTTCCACTTCTGTATCTCACACAGATAATGGGGTGGAAAAGAGTTGATGGGAATAGGTAGAAATGTTTCCTGTGGAATTTCTTTCACAGCTGCCCAGTCATTAGGAGTCAAGCCAGGATTAGAGTTTGGAACTTGAACATTTATAATAGAGGATACAACAGGAGAACTTGCAATGGCTGGATTGAGAGACATGCTTACAGCAAAGAGCAGGTTGTTGTTAAAGTCTTTAATTTCTGAATTGCCGTGTACAAAGGTGAAGTGAAAGCCACTCTGCTTCGGAAAACACCGTGATATGTTCAGTGTTTCTGTAGCTATAATAATCTATTTTGTATACTATGTTCTACATGTTAGTCAGCTTTCCACCACTGTGACAAAATGCCTGAGAGAAAATCATCTTATATGGAGAGACTGTGCTTTTGTCTTTGAATCCCCTTGCTTGCTGCTTTTTGCTTCCAGCCTGAGTTCTGTTGGCTCATAGGTTTCAGTCCATATTTGCTTGACTTGGAGGTTTCAGTCCATATTTGCTTGTCCTTGTTGCTTTTGGGCCTGTGGCCAGGCAGTATTTCATGGTGTATAAAGGAGGTCTGTTCACCTCATTACTGTTGGGAAGAAGAGAAAGAAAAAGGGAGCCGGGCGTGGTGGCGCACGCTTGTAATCCCAGCATTCGGGAGGCTGAGACTGGAGGATCCAGGTTCACGGCCAGCCTCAGCTACCTAGTGAGGCACTACACAACTTAGTGAGAGTCGGTTTCAAAATAAAGAATAAAAATAGGGCTGGGGGTGTAGCTCAGAGGTGGAATGCCCCTGAGTTCAATCCCCAGTACCGCAAAAAAAAAAAGAAAAAGGGGTCAGGGTCCCAATATCCTCCTCAAAGGCATATCCCCAATGACCTAAATTCCTTCCTTTAGGTCCCACCTCCTAAAGGTTCCCCCACCTCCAACACTACCATCAGTTGAAGATCAAGCCTTCAACACATGCACCCTTGGGGGGCACTTGAAGTTTAAATCATAACATTTTAACTTTATCTGTGTGTCATCCCATATGTCATTTCTCTTACTGGTCATG
Organism: Graphiurus murinus; assembly: GCA_004027655.1. NCBI lineage: Eukaryota > Metazoa > Chordata > Mammalia > Rodentia > Gliridae > Graphiurus > Graphiurus murinus. The sequence goes on along the minus strand of PVLC010002164.1, from coordinate 54,218 downwards.
AGTCATCCAACTTCTTTCTTAGGCATAGTAGAATTAATAACTATTTATCCTGAAATGTACATTAAATAAAGATTCTTCTGCTCAAAAAACTCAAATGTGTATGGAATGAAAGTCGATTTGCATATGGCATTGCTAGTCTCTAAAATCAAGGAAAAACCATGCAATATTTATTTCACAAATTGAAACCAAGAACTACTAAAAGTCTTTCCTGCTCATTAAAGGAAAAGCAGAGTTCATAATTCTACTGATAAAGGACTATGTATTTCTCTTGCATATTTAGTATAAAAAATTCAAATACCAATCTTTACTTAACTTTGACTAGATGTTAGGGATTATCTCTCATAAGCTTTTCATCCTGGGAGGGTTTCATGTAAAGTTTGCTCAAAAATCTTCACTTATTAGTTACATTTTTATTCTAATCATTCTATTCTTTGCATATTCATAACAGTTAGCATTTAATTATATTTTGTATATTGTCTTTTTTTGCTTTGGCTAACGTGTTGTCTCAACAATGTAAGGTGTCATCTATGCATATCATATCTCTATAAGTAGACCATAAATTTCCTAAGGGCAGGAACTTCTTTGGCATCCTCAAGGAATAACAAGTCCAGCCTTCTGCACCTCCTACATAATCAAAGTAGGATATGTGTGTTTATTGCTCCTTGGCAAACTCTTCTTTTTAACATTCAAACACTCCACAACTTACTCAGTTGGTTTATACTCAAGAAAACATACTAATTTCCTAATCTAAGTAAGCAATATGCACTGGCAAGGTAAATTTGCTGCCGAAAAATAACAAAATATACAAAAAGAAATGGGTTTTGCATTATCCACCATCTACTGTCCTTGAGCAGAAACCATTACCATCTGATTTAAACAACATGCATTATAAAAAAAGAAAAAAAGCAAGATTCCAAACAGCCATGACTTTAGAAATAAATGTTCAATAGCCTTGTGTCAGAGGGAAATTGAACTGGTTTAGTATATTTTGTGCATTTTATAAAGTACATTCTTTTCATTGTATTCTAATAAATCCAGAACATGTTAAAGTAGCTAAATGTAGATTTATAATAGGTATTATATCTTTATTGTTATTTTCAATTTATGCTTCACTTTCAATATTCGGGTATATTATATAAAGGAAGTTGTCCTGAGGCTTAAAACCAAGAGACAGTCGCCTTATATTATTGATGTTTGTCATATTTTGCAGTTCCCACTGGTTTTACTTAGTTTCTCTCCCAGCAGCAGATATCAGCAAGGATGTGCAATGTATAAGACAATCACACCTGGGGTTGAATCTACTGCTACCCAGCTCTGTGACCACGTGACCTTGGGCAAGTTTCTTGACTTCTCTAATCCTCAATTTCCTCATCTATAAAATGAAGATAATAGAGATCATGGGGATTAAGTCAGATAATGAATGTTAAATATTTAGTACAGTTCCAGGTCCACATTAAGTACTCAATAAATGTTAGCTGTTCTGATTAGCAGATGCTTCTATGGCCATAATTTGATTCCTGGAAAGGACGACTCTGTTGTCTGATGCTAGCCCACTTTGCCTCCGGTCATGGAAAGTGTCCCTCCCAGTGATACTGGCTACAGTTGGCTAAGCATCTGATTTTCTGTACCTTTATCTAGTGGGAGAAGCCACAGAAATCTGCAAGTGAATGTGAGCTAAAGTCAAGGTAGGATCTTTGTAAGTACTTACGAGAAGCAAATTTTACAGTGGGTTGTGTTTTGAGTTAGCAACAGTGTTAAATAGGAACCTCGTGGAAATGTGATGCTTGAGTTTTGAGCCATGGGAAAGTCTTAGAAATAAGAGTGTTTTACACCAAATGGCTGTGATGTCTACTCCCCTGAGGTGGTGTCTGAAGTAGATTTTTTTGCTCTGAATCCTACTCTCTTGTCATGGTTAGATACAGAATGTCCCCTAAAGCGCTCATGTATTAATGTTCAGAGTTGAGATAATTAAGTCATGAGGGTTGTACTCTCATCAGTGGATACATCCATGGTAATGGATTTACTGGGTGGTAACCTAGGTAAGTGGAGTGTAGCTAGAGAAGGTGAGTTCCCTAGAGGTGTGGCCTGAGGGACTGTGCTTTTGTCTTTGAATCCCCTGGCTTGCTGCTTTTTGCTTCCAGCCTCTGTGATATGAGAGCACAGCTTTTGCTCTCCCTCTTGCCACTTCCCATCACCATGCCCTGCACTCTGCAGAACTTGACCTTGCATGGACTGAACCCTGAAATCTTCCAGAAAACTGTGAGCCAATAAATGTTCCTTCCTGTAAGCTATGTGGTCAGTTGCTTTGGATTATAGCAGTGAGAATGTTGACTAAGACATTTCTAATCAGATTTCTCTACTAAGATCTCCAGGATATTTTCAACTGGTTCCACACCATCTTCCTTATCTCCCAGGCCTGGAGAGAATTCCATTTGGATGGAAGACCTGTCTAATGTTTTTCTAGGACATCAAAGGATACCATGTGCTATGGTTTGGGTCTGGAATGTCCTGCAAGGATCCATATGTTAAAGGATTAGTCCTCAGCTTGGCTTTTTTGGGAGGTGGGGCCTAGGCAGAAGTCTTGAATTACTAGGGCATACCCTCAAAGAGGTTATGGGATTCCATTCTCTTCCTCTCTCCCTTTTCACACTGGTCATAGGTGAGCAGGCTCCCTCTTCACACACTGCTGCCATGATGTACGGTGCTGACACAGGCCCAAAGGCAATAGGGGCAAGCAAATATGAACTAAAACCTCAAACTGTGAGCCAAAAGAAACCTTCCCTCCTTATAAGTTTATTTTCTCAAGTGTTTTGTGATAGTGACAGAAAGTTGACTAACACACCATGTGACCTAAAGCTCTCACAGATGTCCCTTTAAATCAACAGAGTTGAAAAACTCTCCACAAAATTTGTTAAAATCCAGATCACTGAGAACAGTGGTCATGTAGTCAGTCTGTCAGCATGCAGGCTGACTACTAAGAAAGGAAAAGTGTTGGGGGATTTGGAGTAGTGCACACACACAAAAACCTAAAAGTGAGTCTTCATGCTTCTTGATCTTTTTGTCCTCCTGAGCTGTTGTTCCTTATCTAGCCTTAAATTCAATACTGAATTTCAGATATTAGAAGTCTTCCTTTGCTTCTCAGCTTACCTCTTATACATCTTAAAACTGAGATCATATATATTTTGTTTTTGAAAACAAAAAATATAGCTCGAGAGGCTGAGACAAGAGGCAGCCTCAGCAACTTAGGGAGGCTGCCCACAACTTAGTGAGATCTTTTTAAAAATAAAAAATAAAATAGAGCTGGGGATGTAGTTCAGAGGTAGAATGCCCCTGGGTTCCATCCCCAGTACCACAAAGAAAATCAAAACAAAACAAAACAAAAAATATTAAACCACAAAGAGGAAAAAATTATAAATTCACCACTTAAGCCGGGCATGGTGGTGCACGCTTGTAATCCCAGCATTTGGGAGGCTGAGACCGGAGGATCCGGGTTCACGGCCAGCCTCAACTACCTAGTGAGGCACTCTGCAACTTAGTGAGACCCTGTTTCAAAATAAAGAATAAAGAATAGGGCTGGAGGTATAGCTCGGAGGTAGAGTGCCCCTGAGTTCAATCCCCAGTACTGCAAATAAATAAATAAATAAATAAATAAATAAATAAATAAATAAATAAATAAATAAATAAATTCACCACTTAAAAATAACAACTGTGGAGTTACTGGAATTTGCCATCAGTATTTTCAAATAATAAAACTACTCTTTTTATAAGAAATGAAATGTACACATAACATAGAAAAGAACCCAGGCTTTGAAGAATAGTGCTGAATATTTGAAAAATACTACCTAACAAAAATGTATGATTACAATGTACCAATTAAAAATAAATAAATAAAAAAAGAAAAATACTCTAAATTCAATTACCCTGGAATAATATTGATTATATTAGATGAACATTTCAGATATCTTTCTGTGTATGTACACACATACACACAGATTTATTTTTTTGTGGGGGGTACTAGAGATTGAACATTCTACCCCCAAGTTATACCCCAGTTCTATTTCTTTTTTTTTTAATCATGAAACAAGTTCTCACAGTTACTGAGGGTCTCACTAAGCTGCTGAGGCTGGTCTCCAATCTACCTGCGACTCTCCTGTCTCGGCCTCAAAATACTGAGATTACAGGCAGGCACCACTGCACCTGGCTACCCATACACATTTCTTAGATCGTATTTTCTTTTTTCAGAACTTTGATCTCCATGTGCAGGTTTGGATAACCCCCACAATCAAGATATAGCACTATTAAGCACCACAAGAGCTCCTTCATGCCTCCCTTTTCTAGTCATACACACCTCCCTTTCCTGCCTCCACCCCTGACCCCTGACAGCCATGAGTCTGTTCTCCATCTCTATAATTTTGTCATTTTGAGCATTTCTGTAAATGGAGCCATGTGGTATGTAAGTTTTGAGACTGACTTTTTGTTGTTATTATTGTTGCTCTCCTCCTCTTTCTGTGGAAAGCATTCTAGTTTTCCTTTGAGGGTCACCCTTCCTCTGTTGTCAATCTACTCACCACCCCAGTCAATCTGCTCACCACCCCAGTCTCCTGGGGTGGCCACATGATCAAGACTTGGTCTCAATTTGTTCTCCCTGTGAGGGTGCAGGTACAAGTGTGGGTGTTAAATTCATTACAGTAAGTTATGTGAGTCTACTGGTAGTGACAGTATGAAAAATGAGAGTGAAAATGAGGTTATGACAAGAGATTTGGAAAGCCTTCTCAGAGGAGGTGATGTTTTGGGTTGAGTCTTAAAGGCCCAGGAATGTTTTTCTAGCAGAGAAAATGGAGAGGGAGATAAATTATCATCATTGCCAGTGAAAGATTAGGAGCAGATATACATGTCCAAGTGCTCGAAGACAAAGAGAAAAGCATGTGAAGATTGTGTGTACTACGTTCTGAAAACCTCCTGCAAGTGAGAACTCAGAACAACCTATGAATTAAGCATCTGTTGCTACTCGGTTTAGATAGATCATTATTGGTTAAGAATACCCATTATAAGCTAGGCACAGTGACATACACTGTAATCCCAGCTACTCAGGAGGCTAAAGCAGGAGGATTGCAAGTTTAAGGCCATCCTCAAATAACTTAGCAAGACCCTGTCTCAAAACAAAATGTTTAAAAAAGGGCTGGAGATGTAACTCAGAAGTAGAGCATTGCCTAACACATGAAAGGCCCTGAGTTCAATCCCCAGTACTGCAAAAAACAACACACACACACACACACACACACACACACACACACACACTTTTAATTAAAGGCTATTAAATGCAATTTGTTTGAATTTGAAAAATATTTTCAAAAGTCATGAAGCATACATATTATATTAAAGAGTTTAAGTTATTTTTTAAAAGACATATTATTGAAACTTAGAAATTTATTTGAACAAGCTGAGAAGGGTAGTGAATGAATTAAAGAGAGGATAGTTAATGACTGAAATACAGACAGGATAGTTAATGAATTAACCAGCTCTTCTTCCTGACCTGCTTGATTTTTAGACATATTCAGTCCACTCCATTTCTTTCCCTCCATCGGCCTTGGTGTGAGTTGAAACTCTGCAAAAAGTATTTATTATAACCATTTGGCAAAATAATAATAAGACTTTCCTAGCATTTCAAGCAACATCATCTCCCTTGCTGGGCGTGCTGGATTAGACCACTCAACCTTCAGCTTCCTTCTTGTATGTCTTCCTATCCTGAAAAAAAACAAAACAAAACAAACAAACAAACAAAAACAAAACAAAACAAAAAACAGAAACTGGCGTTCCTAGCCTCCCTGGAAGCTAGGGGCTCAAATGTAATTTTGTTCCACCAGATTTGTTTGCTAAAGACCTTAAGGAAGAACAGAGCTTAGAAAATTGAACTCCAATGCTTTGGGTCTGGTCCTAGGAACTCAACCTACAATCTGCTTCTTTAGCCATCCTACTCTTTATATATGGTGTAATAAATCCACTTCTGCTTCAAGGAACTCAGTTCTGTTCTTTGTTAACTGTCCAATATGGTTAACTTTTGTCAAGGTTTCTGAATTTCATTTTTTAAATATATATAGTAACATCACTTAAGTATGAATTTGGTACCAAGCAACCAAAAGGTTTTCTATTTAAAAATAAGATGTATTGCTTTTTGCTTTGTTCAAAATGGCATTTGATAGCTTTTGTTCTCATAAAATGACTTTGGCCTCAATAAATATTTAACTACCTCCCCCCCCGTTTTTTGTGGGGTTTTTTTGGCTGTACTGGAGATTAAGTCCAGGGGTGCTCTACCACTGAGCTATATCCCAAGCTCTTGTTCTTTTATTTTGTTTTGAGATTGGCCTTGAACTTGTAAGCTTCCTGCCTCAGCCTCCTGAGTTGCTGGGATTACAGGCATATGTCACCACGCCTAGTGACAAACATTTTACCTGAGATATAATCTCCATTTTTTTCCTGAGACATGTACAACTCCTATTTTATAAAATCAAGAACACAAAAATATTGCTCTATAATAATGTACTTTTCACCTGATATTGTAAAAATACATTCATATTTGTAGCCCACCCCCTATTTTGAATATTCAGGGTGTTTCTAACATTCAATTGTTATGAAAAGAGTCAAAATGAACATTTTTATACACATTTAGGTTTTTCACTATTTATTGCCTTAGCATAGTAAAGGAGGAATTTTTTTTTTAATTGATGCATTGTAATCATCCATCTTTGTGTGTGTGTGTGTGTGTGTGTGTGTGTGTGTGTGTGTGTGTGGTATTGGGAATTGAACTCAGGGGCATTCTACCTCTGAGCTACATCTCCAGTCCTATTTTTTTATTCTTTATTTTGAAACAGAGTCTCTCTAAGTTGTGGAATGCCTCACTAGGTAGCTGAGGTTGGCCACGAACCCGGATCCTCTGGTCTCAGCCTCCCAAATGCTGGGATTACAAGCGTGCTCCACCACGTCCGGCTGTAATCATACATCTTAATGAGGTACAAGCTGGTAGAGGCATACATGCACACAGCACTCGTGTAACCTTTCCCCAATTCCTGCCCCTTTCCTTTCCCCTCCCTCCTTCTCATGTTCAGTTTAGTGATTGACTTTGATATGTTTGTGAAAGTACATCTTGTGCATTAGGGTGCTCCCCCCCCATCACCTTCAGTTAAGTCACTTTCTTTGCTCATCTAAGGTTTCTCCTTCTTTGTCTAGAGTCTCTCCTCTGACCCACTTTTTAAGTCCACTGTAAAGGTTTTTGATACATATTGCCAGATCACCCTGCAAACAGATTTTACAATTTCCGAGGTCACCAGCTGCTATGCTAGCTCCCATTATTCCCATGTCATCCACACTGGGTGCAACTGATGCTGATAATCTGATGGGGAAACCAGAATCTCACTTTGCTTTGCTGTTTTCTTCCTTTCCCTCTTCTTTTCACACACAAAAAACAAAAAACAAAAACAAAACAAAACAAAAAAACAAACAACAGTAACAAAAAACCCCACACCTAACCCGTACCCCCACCCAAAATCTATTTCTTTAATTTTGTGTATGTGTGTGTGTATATATTTTTTTTCCATTTTCTCCCTAAGGATGATCACTTTCATATTTTGGCTGTGTGTGTATGTGTGTGTGTGTGTGTGTGTGTGTGTGTGTGTGTGTGTGGTTAGTGCTAGGGATTAAATGCAGAAGCATTCTACCTCTGAGCTACACCTCCAGCCCTATTTTATTTTTTATTTGGAAACAGACTCTCACTAGGTTGCTGAAGCTAGCTTTGAACCTTCGTCCTCTGGCCTCAACCAGAGATTACAGGTGTGCACTGCCAAGCCTAGCATATTTTGGCTTCCTTAGTTCAGAATTATCACCCAGACAAGTTCCTTATCAGGATGTTAAATGTAGATATGGTCTTTACAGCTGTTAATTATTGTTCAAGTGTTTTGAATTATTATTTCTGAGGCCGAATCAGAGGACACTTGACCTTTGTCCTTCTCAGATCCTGTGTGACACTGGGAAGCGGAAGGCAGTCACACCCTTGCACTTGCAGCTGGTGGAGGACAGCTCCTGGCGACCTGTACCTGGTTCTGTGCTATACGGTATCGGAGCTTTTCGATTGCTACCTTTGGATACATGGAATCTCTCTTCAAACAACCACAGGGCTCATTGCTATTATTAATCTGTCTCTGTTGCCAGATTCATAGCTTCCAAGTAAGAAAATATTATCTGAGCAAATATTTGAGTAGAATTCTCTACACTGTTCTGCTTCATTAAAGAACAATTTCATTCAGTGTGTTCTGGAGTTACATGGAATGCTCCAAATAAATACACTCGCTGGTTTCCCCAGGATTTTTTTTTTTTCATAGTAGAAAAATCAGGGCTTCTCAGAAAGGCTAGATGGAGACTCCCTGTCTCTTTCCCAGGCTTCTCTACCAGAATTTGGTCTGAGGCAGGAAAGCACTGTGACCAACATGCAACAAAATAGTGTGCATCCGCACTTGTGCCCAGGGGCCAAGTAGGAGTGACATTATTCTACCTGCCAGCGAAGTGCTTACCTGGGATTGGACACTCAGTGCTCAACTTCTACCTTGTGGACTTTCTCCTACTGCAGTGTATTTGGGCATTTGACTGCATTAGAAAGTATAGAGGTATATGTATCTTACAGTATTCTCCTAATACATGGTAGGGACTTTTTTTCCCCTTTTCTGCTTCAGCTTCAGCGGCTGCCTAGTTGCTCCTTGATCGAATGTCCACATTATACAGAGCACAGAGTCTGTAACAGCAATTAAAATGTTGGATATGAGCCAACTGTGCTGACTCACATGGAGGCTGAGACAGGAGGATCAAATGTTGGAGACTAGCCTCAGCAATTTAGCAAGACCCTGTTTCAAAATAGAAAATAAAAAGGTCTGGGAGTATAGCTCAGAAGTAGAATGTCCTTGGATTCAATTCTCATTACCAAAAAATAAAAGTTGGATATTGAATTTATGAATAAATTGTGTTACACACACACCCTGTAAAGCAGTGTTCCTAAAGTATTTAATCACTAATATTTTTGAAAGTATTGGAGAATCTCTCTTTCTGATGTATTTCACATTGGCACAGTTGATTTGAGGAAATTTCCATCTTTTCTTTTTTTTTTTTTTTTTTGTGGTCCTAGGGATTAAACCCAGTGGGATTCTACCACTTAGCTACACCTCCAGCCTTTCTTATTTTTATTTTGAAACAGGGTCTTACTAAGTTGCTGCACACTGGCCTTAAGCCTCCAATCCTCCTGGCTCAGCCTCCCAAGTACTGGGATCACAAGTATGCACCTCTGTACCTGGCTTCATCTTTTTTCTTAGAAGTAGTGGTTTGAAGAGCAGTGTCATTCCGCTTGTTTGGCTCATGTTGAGAACCACCTGTAAACACTATTGTTGATAATAAACTGATGTGTGGAGGAAATGTCAATCAAGTTATGAAGAGTCCTTTCAACCTCCTATTTGGTTCATCACAGTTAAAGAAAACTCGGAGCCAATAAACCAGATTCCATTTTTCTTACGAACATTCTCAGGCTGAGACAGGAGGATCACAGGTTTGAGCTAGCCTTATCATCTTAGTGAGGACCTCTGCAACTTAGTGAGACCCTGTTTCAAAGAAAAATAAATAGGGCTGGGGGTGTAGCTCAGAGGTAGAATGCCCTTGGATTCAATCCCCAGTACTATAAATAAATAAATAACATTTTCTCTTATGTTTATAGGTAAATAGCCACTGAGAAAATGACCATTGGTAACTCCTCCTAGCATATTTTATCAAAAAGCTTTATAAAATAAAGGCCATGAAGTCCCGTTCTCCATTTCCAGCAAGCCTGCACTGTCAGTGTCTTCAGGCAGATGCATCAGCTCTATTATTTAATAACTTCACTGAAAGTTGCAGTATATTTGTGGAGTGGATTGCTTGAGAGTCTATTGGAGTTGGGTTATGGGGAAAGACATATTAAAGGAAAGCTACACTTTATTATTTTGGTTCGTAAAATTGTGCTTGGAATTACAGATAAAAATATCAAACTTTTATCTTATATTTAAAAATAGACATTTTATTATATGAAGAAAAAACATCTAGCTCTATCTTGTTATTTCTTTATCACAAAGAAGAAAGAAGTGAAATCCGTATTTAAAAGGCTGTGGAACATTGTGCGTTTAAAGTACTCAGCAAGTTATTCCCTAAAGCACTCCATATGATATGTAAATCTTTTGATCTTTCACAAAATGCATGAATACCATAAAGAATAATGAGTACAAGCTTGGAAAATACAATATTGACTGTCAATGCAGTGCACTTAGCCACAATTATTACTTGCATGGTTCTTGCAATGTAACTGGAGGGGATACTTCTGTGAATATGTTAAGAACATTCCCGTCTCTGCTAAAGGAGATTTAACTTTATAAGAAAGATTTATTTTGCCCTTTCTCCTTCCACTTTTTTCCCTTCCATTCTTTTTTTCCAAAAACTAGTTTCTCAAGATAGAGAAAAAATCTTTGGGAAAGGGTAAAATTCACTAGAATTTAAAAAGAGAAGTCCTGCTACCCCGCTGTTATTAATTACCATATAGTGGATAAAATAACTTGGCTTTGGGAAGTATCACCCTATGATACCCCACAGAAAGAATATTGAAAACACAGTAAGCTCTTCTTTATAGAAGTCTTTATTTACAACTTGAGTGTGGGAATCTGAATGAAATGTTTTCAAGTTTAGTTTGAGGATAGCTTAGCTGATATTCCTGAATGTTTTGGAAATTGCAAGTCCTGTATGGACTTTTTCAGTAGCATTTATTTGGAATAAACAGATAAGCAATCATCTTTTTTGTGCATCCGTTAGAATTTTGATAGTTGAATTCACTTTGTTTTATCAAAGCCTGCAGCTATGACATGATTGTACCCCATTAGTTAATCTAGTCTAGATGCAGAGCTGCTAGCCAAGGACAAATGGCTCACTAGTGGAGGATTTGGGAGCAGTTGTATAAAATAGGTGATCCCAAGACATTAGTGCCTCAGTGTGCACAGGGGCATGAATTCATAAAACTTGGAGGCTTGGATACACAGCTATATTTGGCCTTTTAGGAGTACGTGAATTGATTTTTACTCTAAAATTTGCATAAAATGCAAAGAACCTAGAATATCTACCAGAATATTAAAAAGGAAGTACAAATTTTAAGGACTTGGTTATCTGATTTTATGACTTATTCTAAAGCTAAAGTCAAGACAGTACAGTATTGACATACAGGCCAACAGACAATGGAATAGAACAGAAAGTCCCACATTTTTGGCCATTTGACTTTTTGATAGAGGCACCAAAGCAGTCCAATGGGGAAAAGAAAATCTTCCAACAAGTGCTGGTGAAACAACTGGATATTCATGTGGGGAAGAAAAATGAACCTTGACTATATACAAAAACCAAGTCAAGTTGGATCATAGATTAAATGTAAGAGATACAGTGTTAAAATATTTTAAGAAGGGATAATATTTTTGCAACCTAAGGGTAGGCAAAGTTTTCTTATATAGAACACAGAAATTATACAGCAAGCTGGGTGCTGTGGTACATGCCTGTAATCCTAGTGCTTGGGAGGCTGAGACAGGAGGATCACAGGTTTGAGGCCAGTCTTGGGAACTTAGTGAAACCCTGTTTCAAAATAAAAAATAAAATAGAGCTGGGGTGTAGCTCAGTACTGGATTAGATCCCCAGTACCAAAAATGAATGGGGGGGGGGAGGCCATAGACAGGGAGAACGTATTTATAAACTATATATCTAACAGCATATGTGAATTCAGATTTTGTATAGAATATACACAATTTAAAAATTGGAAAATGGCTGGGCATGATAGCACATGCTTGTAATCCGAGTACTCGGGAGACTGAAACAAGAGGATTGCAGGTTCGAAGCCAGCCTCGGCAACTTAGTGAGAACTTTTTCAAAAAACAATCAGTCTGGGTAGAATGCCCCTAGGTTCAATCCCCAGTACCACACACACACGAATGAAAAATTATTTGAACAATAATTTTACAAAGAAAAATGTACAAATGGCCAAACACATACACACAAATGTGCTTGAATCATTATTCCTATAGGAAATGCAAATTTAAACCATAATAAAGTACCATTACATATGTGCCAGAATGGTTAAAATTTAAACTGCTGATATCAAATATTGGTAAAACTATGGAGCTACGGGGACTTTCACACATGGTTGGTGAGAATATAAAATTATACAATCACTTTGGAAAGCAGACTGTCAATTTCTTATCAAAATGGACATACTAAGCCCTACTTTATGACCCAAGAATTCCATTTCCTGTTACCCAAGAGAAATTACAATATCACAAAAAAAATTTGGTAAGACTTTCACAGAAGCCTTATTTATAACAGCCAAAAATTGGAAATAACCTGTCTCCATCAACAAGGAATGAATAAATTGTGGGAAGTTTATCCAATGTTATGTTACTCTGCAACAAAAAGGAATAAACTCTTGAAATATATGACATGTGTGGAATTCAAAGGCGTTATTGCTGAATGAAAAAGCTATTCATGAAAGTGTGTCTATGATATGACCCCACATATAGAAAGTTCTAGAACAGGCAAAATTATGGTGCTTCTGGGGTATCATTGGTCATATATACTTAGATGGGGTTTAGGCTACACAGATACATACATTTGCCAAAACTAATTGAATGATTCACTTAAGAACATTTAATGGTGTGAAAATTTTACCTCAAATGTAAGACATGCTACACAAATGTTTAACCCTACTTAGTAATATGCATGCAAACTTTTTAGGATGGAAGTATGATGATGTCTGTAGCTTACTTGAAATACAATAAAAAATTAGATTCGTTGATGGATGGGCAGATATGAGAACCAGTTCATGAGTACTTAATTTAAAACCACCACTCTTCATTTAAAAAAAAAAAAATATTTTCCTCCAATGATTAGTTTCCTATAAATGATTCATTCAGAAAGAATACATATTCTATGGATCTATAGATTTATCTTTCTGTCTTGCCCTTTGAAACCTTTTTCCTTTGTGATTTATACCCTGATTATTTTCTAGGAATTGATAACAGAGTACATTTTACATGTTTATTGATTTCTTATTCTCCAGTAGTTTATGGTAATTGATGTAGCAATATAATTATCTTTTTCAGGGGAGGGAGAAGGGTCAGTGAGCAAAGGAGTCTGGTACAGTTTGGTGTAAATCTGAGGATTCTAAACAAAAAAGTTTTATTAGCAGAGCACGGTAAAGAATGCCTGTAATCCCAGTATTTGGGAGGCTAAGACAGGAGGATTGTAGGTTCAAAGCCAGCCTCAGCAGCATAGCAAGACACTTTCAAAATAAAAAAAAAAAATTAGGGCTGAGTGTGTAGCTCAGAGGTAGAATGCCCCTAGGTTCAATCTAGTAACACATACACACACACACACACACACACACACACACACACACATATACACATACACTTTTATTTCTTTACTATATTACCAAGGATTGTTCTTTCTTGTTTATCATTTGCTAAGCTCCAACGTGTTTCACTGTATGTTTCAGTCAGCCTAAAATTATACATGGGCCTGTTCAGTAGCTCACTCACCCAAAACCAAAAGGACCTCTTTAAGGTCAAATCATGCAGATATAGTGCCTTAAAGTACAAATCTTTGTATATGGTGGTTTTCAGACTAGAAGAGTAGACAGAAGATAAGCCCATATACAAGTTTCCTCATTCACAAATGTCTTAGCAATTTTTCTTTCATGTTATGATGTAGTAGATAAGAGCATTTGTGAGGAAAACACAATACTGTGTTCCACTTCTAAAATGACATTCAATTTACCTTTCAAATTACCCACAAAGAGATTTTTCATATTAAGATTAGCAAAATCCCCCCTTCATTCTGTCAGAGTCAGGACTCCTAACTACTGATTTCTATCAATACTTTATCTGTAATACCATCAGACCTACCCTCAGTATAATTTCCTTGGGCAAACTTTTGAAGAGTCACTCAAAACCAAGAAGCCTAAAGAACAAATCTCTATGCAAACTTCAAGTGATGTTTATATTATTCAAAGCATTCAGATGCTGTTGCTGACCCAAGGCTTTAATGTTAACTAATGACATGATTACATCTAGCAAAGAAATGAAAATATATGCAGAGAAAGTTTGTACAAAAATGATGACAGTAACATTCTTTCTGCCACAATCTAACTGCAGCCCTCATCTGAGAGAGAAAACAGTCCATTTGTAAAATGTGACCTCTGTTAATCAGTAAACTTATTCTGGGTTTTCTCAGTGTGGTATTTTAAATTTTTGTTTTTTAAGGAAAAATTAGAAAGTAAAATCCAGAATCATGAGGCTTTTTTTTTTAAGGCACTGCTTAGACCATGTATTTGAAGTAGAGAAAAGGTCCTAGCCTCAGTAGCCACTGTGAGTAACCCAGGCTTCACAAGCTTGCTCTTTCCTTCTCCTTCCTTCCTTCCAAATGCATCAAGGCTGCTGTGTACCAAGTTCTGGGAAAGATCTGTGACACAAATATGATTTAAAATTAATCCCAAGCTTCAAGGAACTCACAGTTAGGAGAAACAGAAAAATATGTACACAAATAATTGCCCCACAGTGATATAAACACTATAAAGACACATGTGCAAAGTACAGCAGTGGTTCAAGGGAGAGTGCATCTAGCTCCATCTCATAAGACCCAAGACGGACAGCCAAGAGCAAAGAGCTTGCGCCAGCTCCTAGACAAAGCCAATGGACATTCCTGGTGAGGCTGGTAACGTGGGCGAAGTCACCTATGCTTAAGACACCAAGACATGATGTGCAGCTCTTTCTGGAGCAAGGCTGGAGGGGAAAGTGCTTCTCGCCATGTCTGGAGCCAAGCCACTGGAAGGTGCATGCGCCCTGCCAACAGTGTTGGGCTTTGCTCTGTTCCAAGTGCTTATATGTCCTTAAGGGCTGATGGCGCAGAGGTGAAGGCTGGTCCTTGGGTTTCTGGTTCATGTAAATAAGGGGAAATATTCATTAAAATGGGAAGTAGAAGGGAGGAGTGCTTTCAACTGCAGTTTTTGAAACTGTGTTTTCATCATTCTGACTTTGAGATTTCTGTGGGATGTCCAGCTGCAAAAAGCCACATGACAGGTCTTATTTGGAGGTTAGAGGCAGGGACAAAATCTCCCCGAGTGACAAAAGGATAAAGGTCTGAGTCCTCAGAAGCACCAGCACTGAAGACGGGGCACATTGGGAGGAAGTGTCAAAAGTGGTAAGAGGTAGAGACACTGGTGACACTAGCAGGGACAGTGTGGGGAGCCGGGAGGAGCTGTGCTGATGGCCACCCTCGTGGCCTATCTCCAAGCTCATCAGTCACTCCACTCTCGAACTTAGGAGCTGCAGAAATTTAATATTAAGCTTCAAGGCTGATGCCATGTGTCTGGGATTTAGCTCTTGCCTTGGTTGTCACAATGACGGAATTTCTGCTTTTAAAAATGTCCTGTAGCAAGACCTTGATGTGGATCTTTTGGTGGGGACACAGGGTCAGCAGCATGTCCCAGTACTCTCTGAATGGTTTATGTATTTCTGCTGTAAGGATCCATTTGTGTGTGTGTGTGTGTGTGTGTGTGTGTGTGTGTGTGTGTGTGTGTGTGTTTGCACCTATGCACTGATATGACCCTGAAGTCTGAAAGGAAACGAGACAATTTAAAAGATATTTATATCAAGTCACTTGACTATTTGGAAAGATAAAAATCCACTGTTGCTGCCACAGCCTGGGGGCATGAGGAATCTTTCATGCTGATTTGTTCTGTTACGTTTAAAAATGTCTTATTATCACAGCAAATGCCACATCATAAGCTCTTCCTTGTATTAGCAAGATACAGAACACATTCCTAAAAACATACAAAGAAACCATGTGCATTTCTGTGTATCACAGTATTTTTAGAAGTCAATTTTCTTTGGAGAAGATGTTTTCTTGTTTTGAATGACAGCTCATAATTGCTCTAACAAATGCTCCTGTCACTATAGAAATCAAACAGATGGACACCCAGGTGCACCCACTGGAAGACCAGAACAGACCAAGACCTATCTCTTTCTCTCTTTCTCTCTCTCTCTCTCTCTCTCTCTCTCTCTCTCTCTCTCTCTCTCTCTCTCTCTCGGTTTGGGTTCCTTTGCTTTGTTTTCCTTTCCCTCCCTCCCTCTCTTCCTCCCTCCTTCCTTCCCTCCCTCCCTCCCTCCTTCCCTCCCTCTTTTCCTTCCTTCACCTTCCTTCTTTTCTTTTTCTTTCTTTCTGCTGTTGATGATTCTAACACCATTTGAACTTGAATTTGAAACCACCAAGAAAGAAGTGCATTTTAAAAAAACAAAAGTAAGCCGGGTGTGGTGGCGCACGCTTGTAATCCCAGCATTTGGGAGGCTGAGACCAGAGGATCCGGGTTCGCAGTCAGCCTCAGCTACCTAGTGAGGCACTCTGCAACTTAGTGAGACCCTGTTTCAAAATAAAGAATAAAAAATAGGGTTGGGGGTATAGCTCAGAGGTAGAATGTCTCTGAGTTCAATCCCCAGTACCGCAAAAAAAAAAAAAAAAAGTATTGTTCCTGGTAATTGATCCCATTTTAATTTAGTCAATAGTTACAATGTTGCTTAGAAATAATTACCTTGTTCAGATTCCAGTTTTAATAAACAATCTCTGAAAAAAGACCAGATTTGGGGAAGTTGAGAGTAAAAATTGTCAGATTTCATCAGCAAGGTTAGGAAGAAAGAGATTCTGTTTACATCCAAAAAGAGTAATATTATAGTTTTAAAATAATTATGCATTGCTTCATCTTTTCTGATATATTTGAAATTTTCAATTTTTCTTTTCTTTCTTTTTTTTTTTTTTTTTTGCAGTACTGGGGATTGAGCTCAGGGGCATTCTACCTCCGAGCTACACCCCCAGCCCTGTTTTTTATTCTTTATTTTGAAACCGAGTCTCACTAGGTTGCGGAGTGCCTCACTAGGTAGCTGAAGCTGGCCGCGAACCCAGATCCTGCGGACTCAGCCTCCCGAATGCTGGGATTACAAGTGTGTGCCACCACGCCTGGCTCAATTTTTCTTGACAATTATATTAGTTAGGGTAAAAGTTATCACAACCCTCTTGACAATTGTATTGGTTAGGGTAAAAGTTATTAAAGAAACCTTAAATACCGTGGCTTAAAGAGTACAGTTTTGGGTGAAGTATTGTTGGGGGGTTGTATTCCATCATGTCACCCCTTACAGCATTGTCCTTGTGTGAGCAATCAAAGCTGGCTGGTGGTCACATCCATGCTCCAGTTTATAGGCATGAGAGAGATGTATGGGAGCAAGTAGATTATCTGTAAAGTTGGAGGTTCCAGAAGTTGCTCACATCTCATTGTTCCGAACTTAGTCACATAGCCACATCCAGATTCAAAGGAAGCTGACAGTGTAGTCTCTAGCTGGGTATCTGCAGGCCCAGTCTAAACCCTAGTATTAAGGAAGAAAGGGAGAACAGATTTCCATGGTCAACCAGAAGTTGTCTGATCTTTGTGGGATACTCAAATAGAAACACTGTAAGGCTGAGCTTGGACTCTCAGATCAAACGATGGTTAAAATGTACTAAAGATCATACTGCAGAAAAAGGGCAATAGAATGCAGTCTATTCCAAATGGCTCTTTTTGAAAGGCACAGTAACTCAGAAAGATAGTAAAAGGCCCAGAGCTTAAATAAACACATCTGAATAGGAGATGATGTATTGCAAGACAAATGAATGTCGGTTGATTTACCATGCCTCTATCCAAATGAAAATAAGGTCACCCCTGATTCTGAGAAGTTCATATAGGAAAGGGAAAGAATTCTAATTAGGATTAAGAACATTATCTCTCTCCAAATGTCTGAAAGCATACAATACTGGTTCTGTCAATGGCTATACCTATAATTTTGCAATACGACTTTTTTTTTTTAAAGGAAGAGACAATTTGGTAAACTGATAACTAATTTAGATAATGCTAATTGTATTGGGTGGAAGATGATTAAGAAAGTTATAAAAGAAACCTCAAGTGTGTTCTGCATGGGATATCATTGAAAACATGAATATTGTATAAAGCTGTTATCCTTTCCACAAAAGGAAGATGATTCTGGATGTGCCTGTATTATACAAAATCAGAAGAAGAGGTGCTGTAGGCAGGGGTGGAGGGCATAGTGGTCATGCTGATTTTGGTACACTCTGGAGTCCCTCTATAATTCCCTTCTGTGAATGGTGTTTGTACGCATGTGGCCTAGTTGTATAACATCTTTTGACTTTATAATCACAAACTATACTTTGCATGTGGATTACCAGTACAAACTTACTACTTTCTTCTCAGTCAAATCCAAATAGCCTTGGATATTAAGTAAACCCTCTTGATTTTAGCTGTATACATAAGTTCCTGCCTTATAACGTTACAGGACTTAATATCCCTTCTTGTGGAATGGTAGCTATCACTAATCAGTTTTTCGAGGATTAGTCAAATATTTGTTTCCCATTTTAGGTCAACACAGTATGTGTGGTGATTTATTTAGGTGTCAGCTTGACTGGATTAAGGGATACCTAGACAACTAGCAAAGCATTATTTCTGTGAGGCTTTTTCCAGAGAATGGTGTGTTGATCACTGAACTGAGTAGGGGAGATCTTTCCTCATTGTGGGTGGGCACCATACAATTGGCAGAGGGCCGATATAGAACAAAATGACAGAGGGATGTGGTCTCTCCCTCCCTCTTCCTCTCTCTCTCTCCTTCCCTCCCTCTTGAAGGTAGGACACCTATATTCTCCTGCCCTTGGACATCAGAACTCCAAGTTTTCCAGTATTTGAACATCAGGACCTGCACCAGCAGTCCCCCAGAGTTTACACCACCAGCATCAGACTGAGGGTGACACATGGGCTTCCTTAGTTCTGAGGCCTTCTGACTTGGACTATCCCCACTGGTTCTCTAGCTTGTAGACAGCTTATTATGAAACTTTTCAGTAACCATCATGTGTGAACCAATTACTCTAGTAAATTGCTATTATCTATCTATCTACTTACCTATCCCATTGGCTTTACCTTCACAACATACAGTATATCTAGATATACATCTTGTTGAATCTGTCTCTCTTGAAAACCCTGATTAATATTGTTTTAGTCAGAGGAGGAAAGGTTTATTTGCTCTATTGGGCTCACAGTTTTAGAGGTTCATTCCATAGTCAGTCAGCCCCAAGGCAGAAATTAAGGTGACAGGGTGCCTGGTGAGAAAAGACACTCAGTCATGGCAACCAGAAGCAGACAGTGGCGGAGGGGACCAGGGACATATGTACAGCCCAAGGCCACATCTCCAGCTGCCCACCTCCTTCATCAGCCTTGCCCACCTCTGAGCCTTCCTGCATTGGGGACCACGCTTTCAACACGTGAGCTCTGTGGGGGGACATTCTAAGCCTAAACCATAACAAATACAGTGTGCTAATTGCCACAAGAATGGTGTCCTGTTCAGAACAGGTTCAGTGTTTTTTAAAATAGTTGTATTTTTTATACCATGTGATAGTCAACAGGGAAGATATGGTAACTGTCCCTGGGTTTTTTTTTTTTTTTTTTTTCTTTTTGCGGTACTGGGGATTGAACTCAGGGGCATTCTACCTCCGAGCTACAGCCCCAGCCCTATTTTTTATTCTTTATTTGAAACCGGGTCTCGCTAAGTTGTGGAGTGCCTCACTAGGTAGCTGAGGCTGGCCTCGAACCCGGATCCTCCGGTCTCAGCCTCCCGAATGCTGGGATTACAAGCGTGCGCTACCACGCCCGGCTGTCCCTGGGGTTTTTAATCAAGCAAAAGACACAATAAATATCCTTCTACTTCTGAAGTTCAAGTCAAGCAACCTCTCCGAGGTAGTTATTTTCTGTCTTTCCCTCCTCACATGCAGATCCATTCTCCCTCCTTCATTGCTTTATGGAATGGGAAGCTGACCCTTTTAGACCACATCTCCTGAGCTTGCTTGCTCATGGACTTCTGATTGGAATTGGCCACTCTTTGGAAAGCAGAGGGTGAGAGTAAAGGTTTGGAGCAGTTATTCCAGGCCCTCCCCCTTCTTTCCATGCCTAAAGAATAACCATAGTCAAAGGAATAAACAATTACCATATAGGCACATGACCTACAGTTTTTTTTTTCTTTACATTTAAAGAAATGTCCCTTTTCAAAGGCCTGCCTGAGTTGAATGCGTTGGCAGGAGCCTCAGTGCACAAAGCATTAATTCACTTGTCAAACTCTGAGCCCGAGCTGCTCCTGTCCTGCTGCACACACTTGGCAATCAGTCTACATATCCCAATTATCCTGTCATCATCAGCAGTTAGAGATGAGGCCGTTCAGACATTTTCAAACATCCCAACTCGCAGATTTCAGTTACCCATGTGAACTAACCATTCCAGTTACGGAGCAATAATGAAACATTTCTTACTGAAAAACCATGAGAGATTACAAATGGGCTTGGCCTAGCCTGTGAGTAATGATGAAAAATGATGTAGCAGGCTAATTATTGTGAAGACTTAATTCCTGTGTCATCAGGTATTTATAGATATACAAAGCTTTGTACTGATTAAACAGCATTCAAGGTGACTAAACACTCACCGTGATTGACAGTTTACAGTTCCGACAGACTAAAAAGATTAAATAACATTAGAAAGTGGCAGGTGACTTCTTTCCCCTCTGGGCATTTTGCCCTGTGAGGAAAACGACTGGAACTTCTAATAATATTGCTAACAAGTGAGTTCTGAACTGTTTGCTTGCAGCAGTCAGATTCTGGTAAGGAATGCAAATCCGGTTATGCATCTTTTTCATCTTGGTGCGGATGCAATGGCTATAAAAGTTAGATATAAGGTAAAGGAAAAAATATAACTTTCTCGAGACTTAAAATATCCTGAAACATATCCAGCTTCCAGGGGCAGATAATGTTTCAAAGCTGTTAGCCAAGATCAATTTGTTTTATATCTGATACATTCTCTCCCAAAAGTAGAGCCAAGATTACCCCAAATTCAGTTATTAATAATTGCAGGTAACGAACATTGCTTCACTATAGAATTCCCCCTGTAGCTGAGGCTGCACTTATTTTACATGATCCCTAATTACACACCCATACATGCCTCACCTCAGCCTCTTTTTCTTTTTCTAGAAGGTGCAGAGATTTTTTTTTTTTTTTTTTTTGCCATCTTCTCTTTAAGCTGGATGCTACTGCTTCCTACAAAACCATAATCATAAAACTTTCCATGCTTATGATTCTTTGAAATGTTGCTTTTTTTCCCTTGTATCTCAAGGCAGTAATACTACCTAGGCCAGGGTCATTATGAGAGCTGGATGAAAGAATGCGTGAAAGATTTAGCAAAGTGCTGACCCACACTATTTACCAAATAATTGTAAGCAATTTTAATGAACAAATTTACTCTACTAAATTTTTGCAATAGTCTCATAAAGTGACCAAGATAGGCAGTATTTAATTTTTTTTTTTACTAATGCCTTTTTTTTTTTTTTTTTTGGTACTGGGGATTGAACTCGGGGGTGTTCTACCTTCGAGCTATACCCCCAGTCCTATTTTTTTATTCTTTATTTTGAAACCGGGTCTCACTAAGTTGCAGAGGGGCTCACTAGGTAGCTGAGGCTGGCCGAGAACCCGGATCCTCCTGTCTCAGCCTCCCAAATGCTGGGATTACAAGCGTGCGCCACCATGCCCGGCTTTTTGCTAATCCTTGATTATACAGGATAATAGGTTTCATTGCGTCATTCTGGTACATGCAAATAACACACTTGGATCATACCCACCCCACCCGTGTTTTTGCTCAATGGGTGAGGAATTTAAAGCACAAAACTTGAGTGGCTTTCCTAAAGCCACAAGACTTTTGAGGACCTGAGTGAAGATTAGAATCAAACCTACTGGTTTTCCAAAGTAGGCATATTCCCTAGAGTATTCTAGAACACACTGCTGTTCTGATGGGAGGGATGCCTTGACTCTGTATCTTATTCTTTAAGAAAAAACAGCTATGTTTAATGCTCCCAGCTGTGCTCTCCCCAACCCACCTCCAGACCCCCTCCATTTCCTGTCTTTGAAGACTGTATTTTGTGCTCATTAAGAGCAGAAGCCTGCTGGGCATAGTGGCACATGCCTATAATCCCAGTACTTGAGAGGCTGAAGCAGGAAGGTAGCAGGTTTGAGGTTTGCCTTCACAACTTGTCAAAATTCTGGTTTATAATAAAAAAATAAAATTGGGCTGGGGGCCTGCTGGGGACCTGGGGGTATAGCTCAGAGATGGAATGTCCCTGGGTTTAATTTCCAGCAACACACACACACACACACACACACACAGCATTGCTCCCTGACATACCAGAGTTTCAATCCTGATTCCAGTGCTTAGTAATTGTATATAAAATGGACATAAGACTGTTATGAGGGTCTAAGAAAAGTGAGCTATTGCCTAAGCAGTAGCTGGCTCATGGAAAGCACTCATTAATTGTTTTCATTGTTATTATTATTATTCCTAGATAAACTCCAGAGCTGCACTGCTGTACCTACTGCCGTATACCCGCGTCTTCACACCAGCTGTCCCTTTGGGCTCCCGCCAACCTGGCTCGTGGCCTCAACACTCCACTGAAACTACTGCGCTCCTATCGAAAAACACCTCCTTCCAACTAATCCGGGACCTCTCTCCAGCTTGGATACAGTGGGTCCATCGCTTTCTGCTAGACTCATTTCAGACTTGGTGACAGTACACTCTCCTCTGCTGCCTTCCCTCTTACAGGACTCCATCCTCTTTTTTAGATTTTATTTCTATTTTATTATCTTTAATATACTTTGTTGGTGCATTGTACTTGTACATCATAATGAAGTATAGCGGGATAGGAATATCTGTGCACACAACAGTTGGTGTGTTTCCCTCCAGATCCCGCCCCACTCCCTCCCCTTCCCCCTCATGTCATGGAGATTGGTACTGATGACTTCGTTTATGTCCCTAGCATTATTTAAACTTTTACCTTCGTTACATTTCCTTCCGCCCTCAACCTCCCCTAGTCCCCTCCATCGCTCCATTGGAGTCTCTATTTTATCTGAAGTCTCTTTTGCTTCCCGATTTATCTATGGCTTCCATATATGAGAGAGAACGTACAACATTCGCTTTCTGAGACTGGCTAATCTTGCTTAGCATAATATTCTCAAGTTCCATCCATTTCCCTGCAAATGATATCGTTTTGTTCTTCCTTATGGCTGAGGAGAATTCCGTTCTATGTCTAGTGCTTCTCCTAGTACACCCTGCTGAGCTCTGCTCATCCCTGCAGACAAAGTCTATTCTTGTCAACCGAACTCGACGAGGACCATGGTTTTATTCCTCTGTCTCTGCCACCTGGCATTCACCATCTCTACTTCTAAAGCAGGGATTTGGTTCATTCTTACATCATATATATAATTATATACATGTTTTCACTCTATCTCTGAAGACTTAGTGAGAACAGTTGAGAAATATTATTAGCATTACTGGCAAGAAGCAAAATAAAGAAATGCCTACGCATCATTTGCATCTCTTTTCCCCTTTGCAAATCTTCATAGGTGCAGGCTTGGAACACCAGGGTCTCATCCTTCCAGGGAAGGCATCTGAGATAGCAATGTAAGTATCTCTTCCATCTCCTTTTTATAGGTCTTAGCAATCCTGTAGAACATTAGGAACATGTGAATAAACAAGGCAGATCTCCAGCACTCGTATCCCATTTGGAATCTCATTGAAATAGAAGTAAATTTCAACTCACATAAATTCCCCAGCTGTGCTGGGCAGCCCTGAAACAAGTGAGACTTGGGTATCCTGGTTGAATAACCAATCCTGTTGCTAGTATCTCAACGCTGGATGTAGCTGTTACAACTTGTTCTTGGAATCCCAGTGTTGAGAACCCCTCTAAAATATCAAAAAACTCCCCATTCTTGTAGTCCCCTTCCCACACAGATGTCATGGTGTGTCCCATGGTATCCCTGCCTCTGCTCATGGGATGTCATTGATTAGAAGCATTAATGTTAGCCCTCAGGCATCCTGGATACCTTGTTGCAAAGACACAGATACAGAAAAGACCATTGACACAAAGTGGTTCTAACAAGGAAGAAATATGGGGTCAGAGTCTGGGAACTCTGGAGCCTCTTTCTGCTTCTCCAGTTTGGCGCCTGGAGAGACCCTAAGTATGCTATAGACATGCATGTCAGTGCCCTCTTACATAGAAAATAGGAAATGAATTCCAAACAATACTGGAAAGAGCTGACCCTTTTAGCACAATGCTTAAATATGCTAGTGCTGAGCCAAGGCAGCATGTGCAGAGTAAATATTTTAATCCCTAATTAATCACTTTGGTTAGATTGGTAAAACACAAGTCTAATGAAAATAATTTGAAATTTCCTTCATGAATAATTGCCTTGTTCGGGGAATTGTGGGAAGAGTCACCTGACTGACCTTCCATTCTTACTCAGCTGTACCGCTCTGAGACTTAATTTATGTCCTTCAACCCCTTCCAGTCACTGCTATGAGATTAGAAATACCTTTCGTGCAGTTTAGCAGCAACGATATGGTGTGACAGTTAAGTCAGCAGAGGTAAAGAGCCAGGGCCTCCTTACTTCCTCGTGGTGGAGCCTTACACTGTGCAGAAGAGGGGAGAGTGTCTTCGAGACCCCACATTCTTTTATTAGGTTGTGAGCATGATGGATTGCTCCCGGTTATTGAAGTGCTCCCGTTCCTTTTTAATTAGAAACCTGAATAATAAGGTGCCCAGGGTTTGGGCATTTACAAAGGGGAGAGAAAGAATTTTCCAGCTCCAAGTGCTGAATGCTATCCTGATTAGCACTGTGCCACCAGATTTAATTACTTCTTGGAGTAAATCAAATCTTTCTCAGAGGGCAATGTTCCCGGGTGTGCAGAGACCAAAGGTTAAGCCACCTTCCTAGTTACCTGTTCAGACATGTTGGAACCTGTTAGGTTTGGGTCTTGAGCGTGCTCTACTCTATCCTGCTTGCTGGCCTGCTCTCCTTAACTCCCCCCCCCACCCCACTGCCCCTGAACCCCCTTGCAGCCATGAATGTATTGCTTATCTGGTTGGAATGCCACTAGGCGTGATGACTGGCAATGTGCCATATGGCTGGTGCACTCTGGCTCACACTGCAATCATTGCTAAAAATTGCCTGGTCCACCAGTCCGTTTGGCCAGTTCTGTGGACTGTCAAAGTCCACCTGGTGGACCATCTGCCACCTCCCCCTGGAGGTTCCTTCTCTCTTTTGTTTTCCAGTCTGGTCCTCCTCCTCAATTTTGCTCTTTTATTTGGGAGATTCAAATATTTGGGGGAATTTTGCTTTTTGCTTCTTAGCAAGTGGGAGGACAGGATGTCCTCAGGTTTCCAGACTGTATATGGATAACAGCACCTTAATTCTTCTCTGTCCTGTAGTTACCTTGCACAATGACCAATAACTTGCTTAAGAGGCTTGGTTATAGGGCAGAAAAATACCGCCCAAATGAAAAGCATGGAGGTAAGCAACTTGTAACCCAGGTGATAATTGAATAAAAATTTGGAGCAGATTTGGTGTCTCTATTCACAAATGGAATTAACCGTATTCTATGCCAAAAGGGCGAGGGAAGTCCCCCTACTTTACAGGATCAGAGGCATGGAGAATTGGAAACCGACTGTTGGTTTTCCATATATTTTGACTATTGTGGGTATGTGGAAGGATAACTATGCATCTAATAGTATGATATGTGGTTAAGTATGACTAATTAAATCTATGGTTCTAATGATCATCTTTGAAAATAACCCTACAGTAGGAATGTAAAGTAGTACTGCCATTATGGAAAACAGTATGGAGTTCCTCAAAAAATCAAAGATAGAACTACCATATGAGAGCTGGGTGTGGTGGTGCACGCTTGTAATCCCAGTACTTGGGAGGCTGAGACTGGAGGATCGAGTTTGAGGCCAGCCTCAGCTACCTAGTGAGGCACTCTGAAATTTAGTGAGACCCTGTTTCAAAATAAAGAATAAAAAAATAGGGCTGGGGGTGTAGCTCGGAGGTAGAATGCCCCTGAGTTCAATCCCCAGTACCGCAAAAAAAAAAAAAAAAAAAAAAAAAAACTACCATATGACCCAGCAATCTCCCTACTGGGTATATATATGCCCAAAGGCAATGAAATCAGTATGTTGAAGAGACATCTGCATTTCCATGTCCACTGCAGCACTATTCTTAAGAGCCAAGAGATGAAAACAACCCAAGTGTCCATCAGCTGATGAGTGGATAAAGAATGGATCAGTCTTCAGCCACAAAAATGGATGAAATCCTGTCATTTGATGCAACATGGATGGAGATCATTTTATGTTAAATGAAATAAGACACAGAAAGAAAAGTATTATATGATTTCACGTCTAATGTAGAATCTATAAAAGTTGATCTCGTAGAGGTTACAATTATAGTGGTGCTCACCAAAGGCTGGGGAGAGAAGAGGGTAGTGAGGGATGGAAAAATCCTGATCAGTGGGTACTATATTGTAGTTAGGTAGGAGCACAAAGTTCTGGTGTGCTGTTTCAAAGTAAGGTGATTATAGATAACAATTATATACTATGTTTCAAAAAGCTAGAAGAAAGGGTTTTGAATGTTTTCACCATATAGAAAGGTTAAAGTTTTGGGGAGACAGATATGTCTAAACTGATTTAAACACTATCCAAAGCCTACATGTGTCAAAATGGCACATGATACCCCACTAATATGGATAATTTTATGTACCAATTAGTAACACATTTAATCCATAATAAAATAATAATAACATAACTCCAAAGGATTATTTCCCAGAGCTCCCACCACCAGACCTCTGAACCAAATGATTGCCAACAAGAAGTTTAATTCAAGGAGAAATGGCAGAAGAGTGACTGGACTAGAGAAGGCAGTTGTAGACATGGGTACATGGATAGATAGATGAATAGATAGATAGATAGATAGATAGATAGATAGATAGATAGATAGATGGATGGATGGATGGATGGATGGATGGATAGATAGATAGATAGATAGATAGATAGATAGATAGATAGATAGATAGATAGATCTTTTGCATGAGTTTTTACATGTCATGGAAATGTTTAATTGGAAGAAACATAAGAAGTCCTGCCAACCTTCTCTCATATAAATTCACAGGCTAATGTGATTCACTCAAGGTCACAACTAATTGTATTGGAAGTGAGACTAGAAAACTGACTTCTCTAGGTCCTACTTATTGCTTTCTCCAACATACTTTGAATAAAGAAAAGGAACATTCTATGAATGAGTGTCTGCCCCCCTCCAAATCAATCAACTAAAAAATCAATGTATTATTTCCTTCAGGTTTAAGGGGTTGATTTCTGGAAGTATTCATAGTCTATGGACTGGTTATCAGAGTCTATGGACTGATTATCTCTGCTATCCAATCATTAAGAAGTGGGAGAAATATCAAGAAGTCTATAATCTTATAATAATAATAATAATAATAATAATAATAATAATAATAATATACATTCATGGAGCCTTCTGATTTAATCTTTCTTCAGCATTTTCAAAATATATTCACATGGTGTTGGAACTTTTCACTGATTTTTCCTTGGGATAGCCATTCCAGGCAACAGCCCAGAACTTGGCTGTCACAACACTGGAGAGAATCCAGCCCTCCCTGTCTCTTCTCCTACCCTGTTTTAATTACTTCGGTGGTGCTTCTTCATCAGCTGAGTTTGCACATAAAAGCTGACTACCTGGCCCAGGGCCAAGGCTGCCTCTCGGACGAGGCAAACTCTGGGTCTGAGTTGGGAGACCAAGAGGTAAGTCCCTCTTGTTGTCCTCTCAGCCTTTCATAGTAACAAGTCCAGAAAGAACATGGCCTTCCTCCTTTAATAAAGCTGCCTAGGTTCCAGAAATCAGCCCCTTAAACCTGAAGAAAATAATAGATTGATTTTTCAGTCGATTGATTTGGAGGGGGGCAGATACTCATTCATAGAATGTTCCTTTTCTTTATTCAAATCTTCAAGGCAATGTCTTATTGATTTGCTTCTTGTTTTTATCAGAGTGGCTAAAATTTAAATATATATATATATATATATATATATATATATATATATGTGAATTCTGAGAATAATCATGTGTGAAAACCTCAAATAGTTTAGGTAGATTAAGTCACTATTATCAAATAGTTTAGGTAAGATTAGGTCACTGTTATCAAAATGTGCACTGCCCAGCCCTTGTCACATACCCTCCTTTGTGCTTTGATTTGTGAGTCAATGATAGAAGCCAAGTCAGGGGACAGTAACAGGGAAAGATGCTGTCGGGGTCAGAGAATTTAAAGCATAGACTGAGATGTGGAGGGCAAATGTTGTATCAGGCGGTTTGGGGAGGCTGAAGGACCACTTCCCAGAACTCACTCCCTCGCTCTGTGATTGCTGTAGAAAACGGCAGAACTGAACTGTTTCAACCTCAGAGCAGCTGCTGGTGGGGCTGGCCTCTTGGGCTTTCGAATCCTGGACCCATCTGTGTCTCTGCTGGTCCATGACAGTGAGTGATATCATCTTGTTCAGGAAGGCCTGAGGCTAGAGGGAGAGCAGCAGCCTTGTGCTCGTCTTTCCCTACATGCAAACTGACTCCCAGGAAAGGCAGGCTTGCACTCAACCTGAATGAGAACTCTTGAATAGTTAGTGAAGCTCAGTCAGCTGGGGCGTGCAGCAGGCTCTCTAGCATTGGAAGGAAGATGCTTAAAGACTGTCTTTCAAGGTTTTAGAAACAGAGTTCCTGTTTGGAACAGGAAGTTGGATTAGATGTCTTTGAAAATTCATATAACCCAAAGGGCTGGAATTCCCTGAATATCTTTACTCTTCCTCCCACATCGGCGTTACAGGCTTGTGAATATTATTTCATTCCTCCTGTAGATTGGCATACATGAAAGCCAATGGCAAGGCTGGAATAGGCAGCTGCTCCTAGGATTGAACTTTGGGGCTTTGAGACAGCTCCACTGATTAGAAATCTATACTACCACTTTGCTTAAGGCTCTGTCCCCCAGTCAAAGGCAAACCCTCTGGGAAAAGCAATACACTAAGTGTTCACAGTCACCTGGTATAGTATACCAAGGCATGGCGATTGTCCAGTGATGTGAGGTAGATGGCAAGCTTTGCCATGAAACTTCCTGGGTTGGAATTCCTGTGTGAACTTTAGCCTATCTCTAGCCCAGTTTGTAAACCATGGATAAGAATAACATCAACGTCATAAGGTTGCTTTGAGAATGCAATAACAATCCAGGGACCACTGGTTGGCAGAAGGCAAGAGATAGGAAAACATTAGCTATTATTCACTCCTGGATCTAAATGGTTGGATGTAACACTTTCTTGAGGGTAAGTTTGGTGCTTTGCACGTGAAGGGTAAGTAAGGGGTTTTGTTTATTCATTTATTTTTGTGGTGCTGTGATGGAACCCAGGGCCTAAGCATGCTAGGCAAGGCTCTACCACTGATCTACACCTCTAGCCCTTTGAGGAAGGATTTTTGCATTACAGAGGAAGGAATTTAGAAGGGCTAGAAATGGGTACCAAGGCCAAAGACAGCAAGCAGGGAGCACAGGAGACACTTTTGCCAAGGAAGCCCAGCCCCAATGGTTCCTGACTTTCCATCTTGATGAGTAAACCCCAGACAAAAAAAGTTTTGAGAACTCAATTATCTATCGGCTCATCAGACTTAAAATGCACCAGAACCCACTAGTGCTTTAGTCTTTAGTCTTTTCCCTTCCCAAGTAAAACAGTCAGGAGAGACATCCAGCTTCCTAACAGAACACAATTATGTAAGGGCTTAATCTACTTCCTGGAAATTTGTTCCTGGACTTTTAATTAAGTTCCTCTAAAGACCAGGGAGCCTAGTGGGCTCCAAACAAAGGAAGAGAGACAAGCAGCCTGCCCAGCTGCCCTCTCCAGCACCTTCCAGCAGCTTCTCTAGATAAGTTTGGGTGAGCATTTCAAATTGCTGTCTGTCTCATGACCAGGTCCAGCTTTATCCCAACGTAAAGGAAACTCATGTCACAGTGTGAAGAAAGTCTCCAAAGACTCCTTGAGTACACAGCCTTGCTTTCAGTTGCTCCCCTCCTCACCTACCCCACCCCATTCTCTGCTTATGTGTGGTTTAAAAATTAATTTAGAATACAGCACAATCAGCAAAACAAGGGCATTAAACAGTGTCCCCCAGAAATGGACTTCTTGTACTCCAAAAATGTTCTTAGAAACACATGTGAGTTCCTTTGCACTCAAATTAAGGAGGATTAAAGCAGCCAGACAGTCGTTGCTCAGTTCCTTTGGGTCATGTGGCCAAAGCTGAAAAGCCTTAAGTTGTTGGCATGAGTCTAAGTCAGTGGCCTGATCTCCAAATTAATTTTTGAATTAAATGATTGTCCCCCCTCCACTTTTTCTTCTAATTGAGACTTCCATTGAAAAAATGCTTAGCAAACAGATGGAAAACCCAGGAACAAAAGACTGTTGTGAAATAATGAAATGGAGGTCACTCGAAACAGTTTTAGGTTGGTACTGAAGGTATGGTTAAACGTTCCTTTTAATTATATTTTTAATAACTACAAAAAAGTTTAAAATAAAGCATAGGCACTATGGTTAGAAACTAAAGCATGGCTGGAAATAGCTTAGATCATTTAATAGTTCACTGTTTGTGAGTTTTTCTACCTTTTCATGGACTCAGAACATGGACTCTTAGGCATAAATTTGTGCTTAATTTTAGAATAATGACATTATCTTACAGACCTTGAACAATGTTTTAACCATCTGAACACTTATAAAGTGTTTCTATTAGAGAAAATAGAAGGCTATCATTTAAAAATTCAAAAATGAGATTTATAAACTTAACCACAGAGAGGATAAGCAAGTGTTAGAACAAGGAAGTGATATTCTGAAAGTAAAAATTTGTTAAAAATAAACAAAATACTCACTTTAAGGATGGGCAAAAATTTCAATTGTGCCAAAGGCTTAGATTAAAAATGTTTGGTAAAAACTTCACACTGAAAAGAAAGCAATATTATATAGTTTGCAAATTTCAAAATATTAAAAAACCAACTTAATAAAAGTCTTAAAGGGAATGGGATAGATTGACAGTAAAATAAAACAAGTTTGTCTAATCAAATTTATGTAGACCAGGTACATTTCATTAGATCCATGACAAGACTCCTACGCATGAAGACTGTAGGTTTCTGTCAATCCAAAGGGTCTTTGTGAATTGAGAAAAGGAAAAGGAACAGGTGTGAATAAGTGTGATTTCTGACTTAGGTTCTGGAAAGTTCCTGTGACTTAACAAGTCATAACAAAATTCTCAGAGTTCTTTACACCTGTGCAGGCTTAAATTCTAGCAACTTTATTTCTTGAGGCACTAGGGATTCAACCCAGGGGTGTTCTGTCTCCAAGCTACATTCTTTTTTTTTTTTTTTTGCGGTACTGGGGATGGAACTCAGGAGCATTTTACCTCTGAGCTATACCCCCAGTCCTATTTTTTATTCTTTATTTTGAAACCGAGTCTCACTAAGTTGCAGAGTGCCTCACTAAGCAGCTGAGGCTGGCCACGAACCCGGATCCTCCGGTCTCAGCCTCCTGAATGCTGGGATTACAAGCGTACGCCACCACACCCGGCTCCAAGCTACATTCTTAACCCTATTTTATTTTGAAATAAGTTTTCATTAACTTGCTGAGGGTCTCACTAAGTCACCACGGCTGTGCTCAAACCTTCGATCCTCCTGTCTCAGACTCCTGAAGAACTAGGATTACTGATATGTACCACCACATCCAGCTTGTTTTATTTTGTTTCTATAAAGGATCAGATAATAAAATATTTTAGACTTCACAGGTAATATGATCTCTGTCAAAACAATTCAACTCTACTTTTATAGCCTGAAAACAGCCATACACAATCTGTACATGAATATATCTGACTGTGTTCAATAAGCTACATAGACAATACAGACTATAAAACTCCAGTGCCTAAATTTAACCCCTAGGCTATAGTTTGCTAGTCATTTTCCTATAGACTAATAGTTGGTAAAAACTAAGATCAGAGAGTAAAGGATCATTATGAATTATTTCTGGCAGAGTAACCTTATTTCTTCATTTAGTAGGAATAGCAATCTAGTAGAACAAGTCAAATGGGGTCCAAATTATCCATCTGGATTTTACCAAGACACTTAACAAATCCTTTCTGTAGTTTCTTGAGATGGATTCAAGAAGAATTTGTGAGCAACTAGTTAAACGACCCTACCCAAAGTGGGCTGCCCTGGTCTTGGCTGTGTGTGAATTCATATCCACTCTTCTCCTTGTCCTTAGGCTCTCCTCTAAATCACAGGAGCTGATCCAAACCAGCTGTTTCCCACACTCCTGCAGCAGCCAGCTCCGGCCAGGGTAGGCAACGGAGGGAAGGCTGGCGGGCTTTGGGGGCCGCTCCTACAGAGGTTGCAACTCCTTTGGGGTTCCATACATCACTGTAGGTTCTATGAACATGGCCCCTAGTGGCTCCAGTGACAGTAGCTTCCAGGTGTCACTGTTCTCTGGAGTCATAATAGATCTTTTTAGATCTTCCACCTGGATTGCTTCTTAGAGCTCCTACTGCATGTGAAATAACTCCCCTGTATTAAATTCTCTCTGTTCTTAATCTGCAAAGTGGTTTTTGTTTTCCTGGTTGGATCCTGACTGGTGCAGAATGAATGTCACTCTGGAGGGAAGTTTAGACTCCAGGGTGGCCAGGCTCTCCTGTCTGCTCTGGCCATTTTTATCAATAACTTGGACAATGACAGTACATATGCTAATCATACTGGCAAATGCCCTAGAGCCACTGGAAAACCAATGTGCTATATGTCAGAATCAGAACCTAAAAATATCCCAGTAGATCTAATCCAAGAAGAAGAAATATAATAAGAAAAATCCTGCACTTGGGTCTAAAAATAAGAACAAGTATGGAACATAATAGGATATGAAGAAGTATTTGGACTGACATCAAAATGAGCCAAAAGTTTATATATATATATTTTTTTTTTTAAAAAAAAACAGAGTGTTGGTTGGGTAAATACTATAGTACAGAAGAAAAGGGAGTAAACTAGAACCATTCTATTCTTTCTTAGCCAGAAAAATGCTCTTAGAGTATTAAGCTCAATTTGGAGCACAGAATTTAGAAATATAAAAATTAAGAAGCTTGAGACACAAAGGAATGACAGAGCTGGGGATGCAACTCAATAGTAGAGCACTTGCCCAGCATGTGCCAGACCCTGGGTCCCATCCCAGTAGCAGAGAGAATGAGAATGACAGAACAATTAAAGGAAGTGTGAGTCATTGAAGGAAACTAGAAAGAAGCAGTTAGAAAGATAGGTAGGAATAAAACATTTCCACACCTAAAAGGGTTAAAAAGGCCCTGGGTCGGCAGTGGTGACATAAAATGAGCACATTCGCAGATTGGTTCATTCTCTCTCTCTCTCTCTTTAAGTACTGGAGAATTAAACCCAGGGATGTTCTACTTCTGAGCTATACCCCAACTCTTTTTTTAAATTTTGAAATAGGGTGTCACAAAGTTGCTGAGGCCAGTCTTGAACCTGTGATACCTCTGTTTCAGACTTCCAAATACCGAGATTATAGGCATGCAGCACCATACTTGGCTATTTTGTGCTATTTGATGGATTTAGGAAAAACCATGGGTGTCAGTAGTTGTAACATACTATTCTCTTTTAATGTCTTCATGTGTGTGCGTGCATGGGTGGCTGGGGCTCTCTTTTCCGTGGAAGGGGTACCTGTCCCCTTTGTGTTAGTAGTCCAGACCGGGAAGAGCCTGGGTTCTCAGGCACGATTAAAAGCAGGGCTGCTTCCTGTCCTCCTGCCTGGGAGATGTCTTTCTTCATAGAGGAGAGCGGAGCTCAGTCAGAGGCCTTGGGGCGAGGCAAGCGAAGAAGGAGGGAATGGAGCAAGCGAGGCGCCACCAACCTGTTCCTGCCACTGACCGTCCTCACTCAGCAGGGACAGGCCTGAGCCTGGGGGTCCCTGCCCCGCCCTCCCCCTTCTGTTCTCTCCCCTCCTGACATTAGTCCACAGGACTCCCCATTACTTTCTGCTCTGGCGAGGTTAACTCATTTTTATATTCTCTCCTTTGTTCTCTCCTCTGCTCTTTTCTTCCTTCTCCTTAGAGCTGAAGAGCGGAGGCAGAAAAGATCAGGAGTGGCAGTGGTTGAAGTCTGGGGACGGTCACACCTGGTCCAGCCTTGTCTTAGGGATGGTTGGGCAGGACCACCAGGAAGCGCCAGCTGATGTCCACTTTGAAAACTGTGCATGTGTTATTCTTACTGGGACTCCTGATGCCCCAGAGCTGGAGTGTGATGAGAAATGACTCCCCCAACCAAGAAAAGAGAGGGGGGAGGGAGGCCTGGCCCAGAGGGTGAGCTCCAGAAGGCCAAGCAGGAGGCCATATTGAAGAGCTGCTATCGGAGGCCAATAGGAGACCCCAGCAGTGAAGAACCAAGCCAAGCCAGTGCAGGTAGAGGACCACAGAGGAGCGGGAGGGGGACAGGGGATGGACACGGTGTCGTGGGGCCAGTGACAAAACCATGGAGGCACTAGCAAGAGGCCTGGGTTGAGGCCTGCAGTGCTCTGTGATTCCCTCTAGGATCCAGGAGGTTGGCGTGGCTGGTCCCTGGGCCAGCATGGAAGTGTTGGGAAGTTTGGGGGAAGGGAAGGAGGAAGTGCACTTCAGCAGCAGGTGGTGTCCTTGTTGAATCCCTCATCTCTACATTTGGGGATCGCTATGTAAAGTTTCTAGATATTCATTACCATTGGGCAACCCCAGCTGCTAAGAAGGCTTCCGAGACCGGCCTTTGTAAATGGGGGTCTTGGGCGAAGCTTACCTCTCAGCCCCACCTCTCATGCAGTCAATGTCATTGGCTGGGTGGCAGGACTGTATTCAAGTCAATCCATTCACTGTTCAGTGTCTTTAACGTATTAATGCTTAGCTCCCAATATATACTGTGAAATGTAGGATGCTTGGTACTGAAGCGATAAGGAGGCCTGGAGTTCAGGCAAGCAGGGTTCACGGCGCACGCTCGCTGGGGGACCCTGGGCACCTTATCTAACCTCTTAGCTCCCACGTCTACTGTCAGTTTCTCATGAGATTGTATATAAATTGCCTTGCCTAGTGCCAAGAGCCATGTAGATGCTGAGTAATTACCTCTTTCTCTGCCCTTCAAACTCCTCAAAATCACAGAGCACTGTTCCTCATTCAATGCCTAGTTGACACTTGCTTTCATTGGGCTAGAATTTACCTGAAGGAATTAAGGAAAGTAATTTTAAACATTTGATTGATTTTTTAGTAATCCATTAAACATACTGGCAATTTTGCTTCAAACAACTTTATTTTGGTTTTCTGGAGTAAAGGAAGACTTAATATTTGGGTTTCACATATACAATAGGAAAAGGGATTTTTTTTGTCCTTTTATAATAATTTTTAACAGTGAAAACAGTTATTAATGATGGCCTATCATTACAAAGGGGCCATCTGGCTGATCTGTAGCAAAAACTATCAAGTAAATGAGGACAGCAGTGGATTTCTAGATGAGAAATCTAGAATTTCTAGAGATCGTTCTTTATAGAAAGGATATGAATCATGAATAGTTGTAGTCCCAGTTTAAGATGTTTAGAAAATTAAAAGTAGCCCTAAAAAGAGATTTAAAGCATTTATTCATAAATGGAAAATCAAAATTCTTTGGGCACACGCTGATTCACATAGGCCTGTGGGAGTTCTTTAGTTCCTATCTGAGCATTGAGGGGGTCTAAGGGTAGAAAGAGAGGAAGTAGAAATGGCCCCAGGAGCTGGGCATGGTGGCGCACGCTTGTAATCCCAGCATTTGGGAGGCTGAGACTGGAGGATCTGGGTTCATGGCCAGCCTCAGCTACCTAGTGAGGCCCTCCGAAACTTAGTGAGACCCTGTTTCAAAATAAAGGGAAAAAAAAAAATGGGCTGGGGGTATAGCTCAGAGGTAGAATGCCCCTGAGTTCAATCCCCAGTACTACAAAAAA
This sequence comes from Graphiurus murinus, assembly GCA_004027655.1. NCBI lineage: Eukaryota > Metazoa > Chordata > Mammalia > Rodentia > Gliridae > Graphiurus > Graphiurus murinus. The sequence continues at coordinate 18,126 of PVLC010002164.1, read as the reverse complement.
AGAAAAAGAAAAAGAAAAAGAAATGGCCCCTGGAGGGTCCTTGGGAGAAGGCTTGTCTCCACCTCTCTGCCACAGCCCTCCCCAGACTCGGGGAGAACAGCCAATTCACCAATGAGGAATGTTTAATGAACTTCTCAGAATATCTTACCACCACCTGAATTTACCAAATGTGCACCAAGCTGATAATAGACAAACTACTGGGTTCAGCTTTGAGATGCCTGGTTTTGGGCCCCCTCCTGTAAAACAGTTTCTTTCTCCCCAAACACAATTTCTCCCCCGAGAATGTTTTCAGGGGGAGATAATGCACAGAAGGTGTACAATACCACCGGTTGTCAAAGAAAAGAAGCTGGGGTCCCTTCTAGTGGGTGGTAGGTAAGAATTACTAATCCAATCTGCTTGAGTTAACTCAAAACAAGGATTAGTGTAAAGTTCCAGAATATGTTAATCTTCCTTTATAGAAGTAGACTTCAGTACTGCCACCAACCCCATGGTTTATAGTTCCTGGGAACAATGAGCCAATTAAACTTGAGAGGGAAAAAGAATCTTGCCCAAGTTTACTGATTGTTACCTAATACTTTGAGTTGCTTTGATTCTTGATTATTTGGCTTTGTGTCTCAGACACAGGAAATAAAACATCATTTATTATTCATTAGAATGCTCCTAAGTACAGTATACCCCCTAATTAAACACATACTGTTGTGCGCTGGCATTTTTCATCTCCTACCTTATTAAAGAGACTGTTTAAAATGTTTTCTCTGTACAGCTGATATTGCTTTGCCAAATATGTCCATCAATATTAATATGTTTTTTCAAAAACACATATTTAGAGTTCACATGATTAATGAACGGAACAAATTGTTAGTTATTTGGATTCAATCCACTTGGTAGATATTTTCAGATGGAAAATAGGTTCTTTTTCTTTATTTCTTTTTCAGGGTAAAAACATCTTAGGAAAGGCTAGAAAAATGTTTCCCCTTCTTTCTGTCAATTTGACACTCTCATTTCAGAGAAGTTTTTATACCTAAATTGTTGACATTAACTTAATTTTTAAGAAGATTTTGCTATCTGAAAACATTCTGAAAGTCTTTGCTTTTATGTATTATTTGCTTTCTATAAGTAATGATTGGTTTATTTTATTAAAGTAGGATTAGAAATAAAAGTTTTAGAATTTTAATTACTTTGATCATTAGCAGTCAGATATTTATCTAAAAACTAATAGTTAACAACAATCAACATTGCTAACTCACTAGGTATAGGAGTAATTTACATACATTTCCTTATTTAAGCAATGTAAATTAATTTTAAGGTTTGAAATTACTTTGGAGTTTGTGCTGAATAAATCTAAAAGGAATTTATTGATGTAAACTTTCAAATGATCCTGAGTTAGAGAGTATGTGTTAAATTTCTTTTTATGGAGATTTTTAAAAAGAACTTAATATTGAACTCTAATTTTTTTTTTTAACTAATGGAATTTGCAACCAGACAAATACATTTCGAAATTCTATGACTTCCAAAGATACGTTTCACTATTAGTTTAAATTTTAGGTACTGGAATCATTTAAAAGTAGTTGTACTTAAACTTACTTAAACTGTTCAGATAAAGTAATGACTCGATAACTTCATCTGAATTTATTTTCGATCAGTAGGTTGTCTCATTTTATTTGAGCATCAGAAAATTAGAGAAGTGAAAGTTGGTGAAGTTATTAATTGTAGTTTAAAATCTTGACTCTCTTTCCTCATGGAAAGGCTGCACACATCCACGGAACACAACCTCTCACAAACAGGCTGATAGGAATGTGTCTAAGGACTTGGGCTTTGTGGTTCAGATAGTCTAGCAATTTTCTCAAAGAACTGGAAACCGTTTACAGTCCAAGTCAGTGAAAATGTACATGTGGGGGTGTTTGTGTGAGACTTTTGGATGGTATTTCTGTTCAGTATCAATATGCAAATTTATTTATTATAAGTTGGACCTCATTGAAATGAAAATGAAAAGGCAATACTATTCCTTTAATATGGTTCACTAACCTTGTTCACACTGAGTTACTGATGCTCAGTAGGAGTTTGCCAACACCAGTTCTACTCAACCCTTGATGATTATGGAGGATTTAATTATAATTGAAAATGTAAAAAAAAAAAGGGGGGGGGACTAAATCTAATCCAAAAATCAATTTTGTATAGAATTTAATAACAGATAAAAGCTCAAAATTCTATAACTAACAAATGAAAAATATCAACACTAGGAAATAAGACTTTAGTTCCCAGCATCAATCCTCCTACCTGTGTCGATGCCTCCTGACCCGGCTTCTTTCATCAACTTCATGACAAAGGAATTGGTCTCACACTGAGGCATGGTAAATACATTATGAAATAAAGGCAGACATCATAAACAATACAAACCATGTGAAACAAAGGCAAAAGCAGGGCTGCAAACAAGTTCTCCCTCTCTTGTATTGAAGCCGAGATTTCCCCGCAACCACAGTTGCTAGTTTTTAGATTCGTCCTCTTGGACCTGCTGTGAAATGTATGGGTAGCAGCCTCCAGTTGTTGCCCATGAAGTTAAAACGGCTTAGGGAAGGTTTATCTCTGAGATGCTCCTTCTGTATTTGCCATGCACACCAGCAGAAAAACCACAGGAAGGGGAAGGGAAGTTTCCTACATTTCCCTGTTCAGCTTGAATGCTTGCAGTAGGGCTCATGAACATGGCCCTGCTCTCCGGTTTATTTATATATATAATATATATTATGTATAATATATATATTAGGAACCTCTTGCCATATTATAGCAAAAAGTTAGCAAATACTATTTAAAGGGTGCCAGGTAGCAGGCCATGGTGGTTCATGCCTATAATCCTGAACCTTGGGAAGCTGAGACAGGAGGATCCCAGTTTCAAGGCCAGCACCTAGTAATTTAGTCAGACCCTGTTTTCGAATAAAAAATAAAATAGGACTGGGAGTATAGTTTGGAGGCAGACTACCCTTGGATTCAATCCTCAATAGCACAATAAATAAATAAATAAATAAATAAATAAATAAATGTAGAAAAAGGAGTAGCACGTGTTTTCATTTTATTTTCTTGATGCACTCACATCTGAGCTCTGAGGAAGTTGACTTCTAGATTGATTTTTAAACACAGGCGGTGATAAAATATGGAGGTTTTTGAAATGGTATTCACTTAAAAAAAAAAAGCCACTGCCAAAATTTTCAAGGATGAGCCGGGTGTGGTGTCGCACGCTTGTAATTCCAGCATTTGGGAGGCTGAGACCGGAGGATCCAGGTTCGCAGCCAGCCTCAGCTGCTTAGTGAGACCCTCCGCAACTTAGTGAGACCCTGTTTCGAAATAGAGAATAAAAAATAGGGGTGGGGGTGTAGCTTGAAGGTAGAATGCCCCCAGGTTCCATCCCCAGTACTGCAAAAAAAAAAAAAATTTTTTTTTCAAGGATACAGGTACGGCCTAGGTATTGAACCAAATTTCCCATTGAAATATTTGCTAGTAAACAACAATTTCAATACTCCCCAGCCTGGACCCCTCACTAAGTTCCTTTGCAAATAAATCAACGGGCACCCTCCCTCAGCATCCTGGCTGTCCCCAGGAAGGAGCCCCTGGGCTGTGCCTGGTCACCAGACTCACACTGCTCCCTCAACACCAGCGATAATGTCATTGTACGTAATAGTCATGGATGGAGGGAAGCAGCAGATCATTTGCTTGAAAACATGACCTTTTAATTTAAGCAAAAGATTCAAAAAAAAAAAAAAAAGTGGGTCTTAAATGCAGTTTAATCAGTTGGGCAAGAGATGTCTCAGGAAGCTGCCAGATGGATTTGTAGGCAGGCTGAGACTGCAGCCATCATGCGTCTAGCTCCGGGAGGGAGATTAGCACTCTGCAGAGGCACAAACTCAGGTGAAATTTCCCTGTGTCTGGGATGGCTATAAATTTTGACAATTTCACAAATTATTTTGTTGCGGGGATGATAGTTTGGAAAACCTGGCATGTAATAATTTAGTTCTTTAAGCTTTTCTTCTTTCCACAGGGCCTAGAAAACATATAATTGACACAAAAGATAGCAGCCAACCCAAAACATTTTCTTCCCATATTATCCTATTAGCACTTTTAAGGGAAAATTGCAATTTGAGTCCACACTTTTCCTAAAAGTTCTTCCCTCTTCCCCCACCCACTATGGTGCTGGGGATTGGACCCAGGGCCTCGCACATGCGCAGCAAGTGCTCTTCCACTGAACATATCCCCAGCTCCCCAAGACTTTTTTACTGGAGGCTAATTCACCCATGTTTTGGTGTGACAGTGTCATGTCATAGTTATAAACAGTTTTTCTACCATTTGAATTCCCATTTCATTGTACCATTTGCCTCCAGGGGAAATCTGAGTGTAAATTTTGGGAAGTTCATTCTCTGTTGGAGGTATTTCAGTAAGTACGGGGAATTTAAATAACTCGGTATTTTATTGTACTACTATTCTTTCTTAGCATTGTCAGACACACCATATCGTGATTCTCTTTTGAAACAAATATTCCCTGAGTGTTTAGTTGAAGGTATGCAAATGAAAGGGGCAGTCAAGAAGCTTAATTATTATTATTATTCAGTAATGTTTTTTTAAAAAGTGAAAATTAAAGGAGGGGAGGGAAGAGGGGAAAGAACAGTTTGGTCTCTTTCTTATTTTCCATATTTATTTGCTGAAAATGGCATGCAGTTGTGCATAAATTAGCCACTTTGCTTCCTCTTAATAAATCCAGGGATGCCCCAACTTAATCTCCCACTCAGTCGTTTCATGCCTAAAGCACAAATTTATTGCTTTTGTTTTACTACATGTTTCATTCCATCTATTGGAAGCCTAGTAAGTCAATATTTATCACATGTATAGACTCTGAGTCACTAGGGAGAAAAAAGTCATAACTAGGGAAAAACATTGGTGGCCATCCTTCTTTCTTGACCATTTTAAAGTTTAAAAGTGTTGTCTCTGTGATGCTAATTTCACTCTTTTCAGCTAAAATACCAAAGCATGCATCATTTTCTAATTAAAACGTTTTTAAAGTACATGTATTCAAAGTTTTCCATTTTCCCCCAAACCTCTATAATTGCCTTGTCATGATTATCAGTTTCCTTTCACCGTTGCTTTCTATGGAAGCCCCAGGAAAGAGTTACTAAAAATTAAATTTCATGCTTGCATGTGTTTCTGTGATCTGCAGCGTGTATGATCTCTGAGTGCAAACTTCTCTAAAAATAAATGGATTACCCTTTTTACTACACTGTCTGATGTCTCCTCAGCAGATAGCCCTGCTTCCCTGTGATCTCTAACCCACCACAATTGAAATGACAAGCGTTGAAATGGGGGCCTCACGGTGGCGCCCTCTGCCTTTGCCGGCCCCTTCTGCAGCAGGGAGCTGCGGAGCAGCGGTTCTCAAACTTGAATAATGCCTGGACCCCTTTTCAAAGGATAGAATAATCTTCACAGGCTCATCAGTGGAGTCCTCTTCAGGAAATGCTGGCCTGAAAATTAAGATCCTATACATTCCTTGCAATTGAAAATTATCACTGCAAAGAACTGTTAAGAGGTTGACTTTGGGAATCGTTTCCTGTTGTTGAAACAAAACAATTAAAAGTCTTTTTGCATACCCTAGAAGTGTTCGTGGACACCCAGCCTTGGAAAAACCTGTTGGAGCGTCTACTTTTTCTTCCGAATGCATCATTTATTGGCAGAAGAAAAGCGTTTGACCTTTTTTAAACTGCTCTGTAAATATCATCATTGCTTAGTTTGTGAAAGACTAATGTGTTTCCACTAACAAAACTGTCTTTCCAGGGTTGCTGTTCTCTAGAATAATCCTTGTTTTCCTACTGGGCTTTCTATTGCTGGTAAGTTTTTTTCTTTTCTTTTCTTTTTTAAGGCAATTAAATTTGTCTAAGGGATTGCACTTTGAGGCAATCCAAGGAATTTTAATCAAGAACCAATGAGGAAGCCAAAGTCTCAAGTGGGAAAAAATAATGTGACAAAGTAGCAGACCAAGTAGATTTTCTAATATTTCCTAGCATTGCCTTTAATTAGAGGCAAACTGCTCTCTAAAAAAATATTTTAAGCCAAGGTTAAGAATAAATTATTTTTCTTCTGAGAGAACTAACTGATCCTACATTAACTAGGCAATTTAAAATATTTATTTATTCATTCATTCATTCATTTTTGTGGTGTGGGGGATTGAATCCAGTGGTATTCTACCTCTGAGCTATACCCCCCAGTCTTATTTTATTTTTTATTTGAAACTGGGTCTCCCTAAGTTGCTGAGGGTCTCGATAAATAACTGAGGCTGGCCTCAAACCTGTGATCTTTCTCTCTCAGCCTTCCAAATACTAGGATTACAGGAATGCAATCCCACATCCGGCTTGTTTATTTGTCTATTTATTTATAGTGCTTGAGATTGAATCCAGGGTTTGGGTTGCCTACACATGAGAACCAAGCTCTCTGCCACTGAGCTACATCCCCAGCCCCACCACCACCATCACCCATTTTTAATTTAATTTTAAGACAGGGTTTTGCTAAATTGCCTAAGGTGACCTTGAACTTGCAATGCCTTAACCTCCTGAGTTGCTAGGATTACAGGTGTATACCACCACTCCTAAGTAGGTAATATTAATAAACAATAGAGTTAACTCTTCTCTGCTTGTAGCAATCAACAAGTATAGACTCTCTTTTAAAAGAAACACTGGAATAAATGATGACTGTAAAGAATCCGTTCTTTTGAAAAGGGAGAGATGCAAGGGATTGATGAAGCGATTAATTTGGGGGACTTGGCATTTCCACCACATAACTCATCTATTCTTGTTTGTGACAGAAGAAAGAAAGCAACTGATTATCAGGTAGGAAAATCAAGCCCTATAACTCAAAGGTCCTAGGGCTTCAGCCCTTTATGGTTCTTGTAATTCTAATTAGCTTACAACCACAGGTGAAGTTGGCACCATTGTCTATCTTTGAGCCAACTCACACACCCCCAAAACAAATATATACAGTTACTCATGTGCCGCCGTGGGAACGTACCATAAAACCAACAGAAAGAAAAATAATAAACATGTCATGCAATAAGCATATGCTATGATGTGCAGCTTCAGGTTTTCAACAGCTGAGCTTTATTATAATAACCACAACATGAACAGCTTTGGGAAACAGAACAAGGTCAACATGTAGGCCAGCAGAACCCATCAGTCAAACGCGCTTCCTTTTAAAACACAGCAATCCGGGTTAAATGAGACAGAGTTAAGGACTTTGCACCCAGGTTTTGTTCATCCTAGTAGCTTTGCAGATATACATAAAACTAGCAAATCTGGAATGAAGCTCATTTTTGTTGGGTCCTAGAAATTTTTATAAGTAAATTAGTTGTTACTACTCTCAGGAGAGATCTATTTTAATTAATCTGGCATTTAATCAGGCTGTTTATGTTATAGAAGACTCCAATCATCTGTCATAAAAGCCTGAAAATTAGGAAAATGTACATTTTCCAAGGTTCAATATGCCCCTTATGTAAAAACTAGGTAGTGGTTCTTTCATTTGATTATTACTTGGTGGGCTTAGAATACTACATCAAGATGGGTACACAGGTGCACACTATAATCCAGTACTTAGGAGGCTGAGACAGGAGGATTGCAGGTTCAAGGTCAGTCTCAGAAACTTAGCAAGGCCTTCAACAACTTAGCAAGACTCTATTTAAAAAAAAAAAAAAAAGGCTGGGGATGTAGATAAGAGGTAGAACTCACCTTGATTCCATTTTTAGTACCAAAATAAAATAAAATACTGCATCAAGAAAATATTTTTAAATTTTTATATACAATGAAAACGATACCCTTAACTTATGATAGTGTTATTCTTAATTTTAAACATTCAGCAATTCTCAAAAACAAACCCCTTGGTAGTTTCTTTTAGTTTAAAAATATAATGCCAGTACGCTAACAGTCGTTTATTAACCCAGAATGAGGTAGCTGAGATCAGCCATTTGTTTCCTCTTCTCTTGTGTCCTTAGCACTTACGTCAGTGCTGGTCACATAATAGGTGCTCAGTAAATGTTCATTGAGTGAATGAAAGAGCTGGCAAAAGGTGCACATTGTAGTTCTGCTGATTACATGAAAACTGCAACTATGATTATCACAGCTAAAACAGAGATTGACTTGCTGTTTGCATGCCCCTAAATTCTAAGGGCATCTCAGCTTTTAACATTTTGTTGCATCTAGCAGATGGATCCATTCTTCTCTGGTTCAGAAAACTTTCTGCTTCCACGAAGGAGCTTCCTGACATGAATCTTCATGAGGGAAGTGGCTATTTTTATGCAAACCTCAAGGAACCCCCTTAGTTCATATGCTTGTTGCTTTAGATCTTCCTCATAATATATTTGGTTTTTGTGAGACTGGGGAGCATGGCTGCACCTGCTGTCAACAGAATTAAAGGGCCGCGTGTTTGTGATGTTTGGGGGGCTCTGGCGGGAACCCGGTGAACCCACTATGTATAGCCGTCAGCTGTGCATGCAAGTTTGCTGGCAAAAAATGTAAAGTCTCTACCAGACTTCTAGAGAAGAATAACGTATTTCTTCTTTTAGAGATTCATTTGATTATAAGTTGTAGCACTCAAATATGTGTCATTTTTCATTTTCCTGTGAAGTAGGAAAACATATAAGCTAGGGACAAATGAATTATTGGAATAACCATTAAAATACTTATCAGTGTAGTCTAGGGGTGCAGAGAGAGATTTCATTGGCAAGTTTTCTTAAATATTGCTGTGCCCAGACCTGTATGGGAATGAATTCAAAACTAAGAAAAATAATCTGACGTAAAGGAGTGGAGAAAGTAAAACCTGTGTACATTTTCGAGCACACACACACACACACACACACAGGCACCTCCCCCCACACACACACACTTAATAAGAGAATGATTTAAAACAACACATGAATAATAATAATTGCAAGATGGCAAGATTAAAAGCTTATATAGAAATCAATGAGTTCCGAGAGTGGGATTCATCAGGAAAAGCCCTCTGAAGTAGTGGGATTTGAGCAGAGCTTGTTAAACGCAGTATTTCATGTTGCCTTTCATTCAACAAACATTGCTGAAGTGCCTGCGTGGGCTGGGTCCCAGGTGAGCTGCAGCCTGGGGTGTCAGGACAAGGTTCTACTCCCAGGTCTTCCTGATCATTTTGACCTCAGCACATATTATGTTCTGGATCATATTAGAATTTTTAGTTGAATATTTCTGGGTCTAGGAACTGATCTTGACTCTCCAGTTACTGCAAAAGCAGCGACAGTTAAAAAGGTGATAGAGGTTGTTATCTGAGGTCATCATCCCAGCTGATGTGGGAAGGGTGCTCAAAAAACTCTGAACTAGCCTAGTGCAGTGGTGCACGCCTGTGATCCCAGGCTTGGGAGGCTGAGACAGGAGGATTGCAGATTTGAGGCCAGCCTCAGCAACTTAGCAAGAACCTGTTTTAAAAAAAAAAAAAAAAGTGTTGGAGGTATAGCTCAGAGGTAGAATGCCCCTAGGTTCACTCCTCAGTATAAAGGGAGCATACCTGAGGTCTCAGGCAGACATGGACTTTTTTAAATCAGCTAATGGTTTGGACTATTCTGTCAAAAAATATCCAGACCAATTATTTGCTATTTTGCTTGAAAAGAGTTGCTTTATTGAACTTTTCAATTAACAGGGTGATTGTTATAGAGATGCAGATTTAGACATTCTCTCTAAGTTTGTGTGGATGTTTTCTAGCTCTAATATTTATGATACTGAATGAAAAGATTTTTAAGATTTTAAAAGTTTTTTTTTTCAGAGAGGAAGTCTTTTGTTTTTGCTTTCCTAATTGCCATATTCTAAAAATGGAAATTGACTGTGAAATTGGCTATGAAATCGTCCCCCTTGGCATTCATGAACCCCTGTTTCTAGCTGCCTCTCCCGTCACTGATCACCCTCTGTAGGCATTTTTGGGCTCCTCTTCCCCAAAGAGGAGATATTTTCTAGTGGCTGCCCCTCACCCTTCTGGTCTTTTAATTGGATCTAAATGTTCCTGTCTCTCAAAGGTCTTTGCCTAGCCATGCTGTTAGACCGGCCATGTGTTTCCAAACCCTACTTGATTGTCCCACATCTCAAAAATCAGTGTATCAATATGGCATTTATTATCTTTTCTCCCAAATATCCTCCCCACTCCCCATCTTGGGCAGAAATGGTACCACACTTTCCTGTTCCTACCTTTCCAATTGTTCCTTCTCCATCTTTTTAGATTCTCTTCTGCCATCTGTCCCCAGTCATGAGTATTTGCAAGACTCTTATTTTGGCTTCTCTCTTGTCACCCCATTTGGTCTTCCACAGTGCACCCCCTCAAACCTGTATCTGCAGCCTAGACTCCCAAGTCAACGTGCCTCAAGCTATACCCACCAGTTTCCCCCAGTGTCACCCCTCCTCACTCACCACACCCTCTCCTCTTCTGCCATCTTCCACAGAAACCCAGGAATCGCCCTTGATTCTTTTCTCTCCCTCACTTCCCACGCTGGGTTACTGCTGGTGACTTGACCCCCGGAATGTCTCTGTGATCCTTTATCTCTACCTCTGCCAGCATTACTTTATTTCAGGCCTTCATCATTCCTCAAGTAGATTTCCAAGACATCATCTCAGTCAGTACTCATGTATTCCAGAGTTAAAGACTGCAGCTTATGTACATTAAGTACCTGTTGCTTGTGATGGGTCACTCTTGTTGGTACCAGGATTTGAAATCACCTCTAGGGCCCTCACTCTTAAGCACAAATTGCACTGCTTCTTTGCTTTGGAAGGAAGAAAGAGACTGTTAGATGGTATATTCTATTTCTTTGCTATTCCAAGTGTGGCCCAGAGACCTTGCAAGAAATGCTGATTCTCAGGGCCACCCAGGCTTAAGGAATCACAGCATTTAACAATGTGTCCAGGAGATCTAGGTGCTTGCAAAGCTCTGCTCTAGTCCAGCTGTGCAGAGAGGCGTGTGAGTATAATTAAACCCAGTGCTTGCCTTTGGGTACCCGTCCTTCCATTTTCTCTCAAACAGATTTATCTGTGGTTTGAGGTGAGAATTTTTTCTTGTAAGACAGAAACACTTCTAACCAATCACAATGCATCTGTCCAACAAAGCTTCAGAAAGCTTTGGAGACATGTGAAAAAGAAGTGGGTAACTGGGGTCACAGCTGTGTGACCCAAAGAACACCAGCTCACTCTGGGATGCCAGCTCTGGGCCTGGCCATGCCCAGCCCTGTATTCTATCCATGCTTGTGGGCAAGGTATAAATAAAGGCACTTCTAAGAGGCCAACTAATGGGAAGGGGAAACACAGCCCCCCTCCCAGAGGTTTATTACACTGCCTGATGGCTGAGTCCTACTCATTTATAGTCATGAAAAATGGAGGTGGAGGATAACGAAGACTGCAGTGCACAGTGCGCTGGAAATCAACATAATCACAAGACCTGGGAATTCCTACCTCTTATGTTCTGGCTCTATCAATGGGACCACACACGTGAAATCATCTTTTGTACTGATTATCGAGTCCTCCTTTACAGGAATCTTGCCCTGGAAACCCTTGTCTCCCCCCATCTCTGAGGCCATGCTGGTGAGGAAATCATGAATGCCACTTCATCTGCCCGTGCAGGGGAAAAGATTGACTTTTTTGTATTGGCACTGACATTTACAGTCTGTGTGACTCTTTTTTGAAGCCTCAGAACTCTATCCAAAGACCACCTTTGTCTTTCCAGTGTGTATAAGAAAATCCTTATCTTGGCTTTACAATTAACACACAAGTGCTAAGTGGCAATATTGATGAGTTTGGGGAGAGAATCAGAAGTCTGGCAAAGATATGAATGGATCTCTCTGTCTATCTCTATCTCTCTCTCTTTCTCTCTCTTTAAGGCAGGCTTAGTGAAATTTACACTACTGAATCCAATCCCATTAGAACGGGTTGTAAAAAAGTAAAGTTTCCATGCTGCTAAGCTGCTTTCATGTGGCAGTGGCATCTCTGCGTGCAGCGTGCATGTTTGGGATGTGTCCCTTCCAAACCTAGTCTGTGCAGAGGTAGACCTCAGATCTGCCGTCTCCTCTGAGGGGTCTTCCAAGAGAAACACCTGCCAACTCAATCTCTCCCTGACTACAAGACTTCCGCGCCTTCAGATGCCAGGAGAGGGGAAATATAATGGAGCACAGTTTCCTAAATACCTGGGACTCACTGTGAGCCCCACGCTGCAGAGGACTGACAGCAGGAACGCAGGATGCTGACCTCGTTTGTCAGAACAAAGGTAGGATTTACTTTTTTGGGAGGTTGCAAATTTTTCTTCTCTAGCACAGGAGAGGAATTTAATGAACATTGGTTCTTAAGGAAACCAGAGGCTGATAACCGAAGGTGGGGTCGGGTCTCCTTCATCCCCCATCTTTTCTGCCTAGCCAGCAGCCAGGCCTCAACTGAAACCTTCCAACCCTTTATCTGTCCACTGAAGTGGCAGACTTCCTTAACCTTTGACCTAAATTGTGTTTGATCTTTCATCTTGAGGAAGCAAAGTTTTGAACATTAAGCCACTAAAGACTTCAAAAGCCCCTGGATTTATGTCCTGTTCTTAAGCAGGAATCCCAATACCCTTGTCTTTGACCAACAAATAAAATAGAACCTGCTCACCCCAATTCTAGTGGTGATGTGCTAGGTGAAGAGTTGTCATCAGGAGGAGGTATTTCTAAGCACTTGAGCCATTTCAATAGATAAGTTTCCTGAGAAACAAATAAAAGGGAAGATTCCCCTCAACTCTGCAAGTCTTTGTATTTGGGGTTCTTATTTCTATCCGCAGAGTGCATATGAAGCTTAAGAAAGACTCATTTCTGTCTCCAGGAATGAAAACACCCACGGGCATTTTGGACTAAGTTGTGTTCATATTTGGTGGGGTGAGGGGGTGTCCAAATATAGAAAGTCCAAAATTCATAATATCTCACAATCTCTTTAGAACTGGCTGCATTTGAAATGACAATGGTTGTTTTTTAATAGACGGCTCTCTATATTCCTGATTCAATGTGAGGAGGGTTTGCATTGAGTCATGAGCATACCCAGATGAGGTCAGGCCTCAAAGAGACAATCTGAGGGGCAAAGTAAGTCTGAGAAGATTAACAATGGAATAAAACCCAGATTAAATCAAATAACCAAAGAAAAATGAGTAGAACTAGAAAGGTTTTAAGGTCTGTAACAGGGAGGTGCCTACCTCAGAACATTGAAAGAGGAAGGGAGGCCCGGCAGATTTCAAGCAAAGTTCCCAACTAACTTCAATTTCTGTTTGGAACTCTTAAGACTTGTTCTTTAAAATAATAATAATAATAATAATTTACATTAGTTTTATTTGTCCTGTCAGTTAAAGTACCGGAGGTTGCCAAAACACTGTCACTTCTTATAACTGATGGCTCCCCCCCTTCTCATGGCTGTCATAAGTGTCTCAAGTGTATTTGTCTTTGGAATGTTGTTCCTTTATTGCCTTTTGTGGGACCTGTCTCACTCTGGCATTTTTACTGTGGTAGACACATTGCTATATTACAGTAGGCCAAAGGTCATCTACACAGCCATCAATTCTAAGAATGATTTTTTTGGTTAATAAAACTAATTCTCTTAGCTGAGGGCTGCTTGCTGTGAGGAGGATTTATATTTGCCAGATCATAGTTTCTAGGAAGTGATAGAATGCCAACAATTACACTATAATTTATGATGCTCTAACAGTTTGTGTCAAAAATCAGACTTTTCTAACTTGTGGATTTTGAATACAACAGGAAAGTTTTGTTGCATAATTAAATGACAGGAGGAAGCAAATGTGTATTGGAGGAGCATGGTTAACGTAAATTATTTTTCTTCTGGCTCAGAAAGCATCTAGACTGAGAGAACAGAGGTGGAGTGCTGATCAAGACAGGGATGTGGACCACAGAGATTTGGAATGGAAAACCGTCTCAGCTGTCTGCAGTCTTCTTAGACAAGTTAATTAATTTCTCTCAGCTGGGGCTTTTTCATCCACAAAATGGGCATGACAATAGTACTTACCTCCTAGGTTTTTTGGAGGAAAAAGTGGGATATGCACAAAGAGCCTTTGACTCTATGAATGTGTATTAGCAAGACTAGTCTACTTGCGCTGCCTTAACAAACAGCCCTATTCTCAAAGGTTTAAACAATTAAGCAGCTCTTGCTTTTGTGAGTGTGTGTGTGTGTGTGTGTGTGTGTGTGTGTGTGTGTGTGTGTGTGTGTTACTGGGAATTGAACTCAGGGGCATTCTACCTCCATGCTATACTCCCAGCCTTTTAAAAAATGTTTCATTTTGAAACAGAGTCTTGCTAAATTGTTGAGGGTCTTGCTAAGTTGCTGAGGCTGGCCTTGAACCTTTGATCTTCTTGCCTCAGCCTCCCAACTACTGGCATTACAGGCGTGTGCCACCACACTCAGCTCACAGCTCCTGCTTATGCTATGTCTGTGCAGTACATGTAATTGTCAAGAAAGAGAATAGTCTGTATGGGTGACTTCATCCATCAGCCAAAATGCCACATGGAAGCCGGGCATGGTGGTACATGCCTGTAATCCCAGTACTTGGGAGGCTGAGACAGGAGGATCACAGGTTCAAGGACAGTCTCAGCAAGTAGTGAGACTCATCCCACGGTAGGTTGATGGGATGGAGGTGAGGTCTGCTCATGGCAATCATTCAGGTATTCAGGTGATGTAGCAGCCTTGTTGGCCTCATGCACTACGGGTTTCACACCAGCAGTGAATGGCTCAGCTCAGAAGTGACACATAGGACTTTTCATGAAACTCATCAGCAAGATCTAGTCATGTGACCCCCACTTCCTTCACAGGGCCAGAAAGGTGTATGGAAGGAGGCAGAAAGCTGAGAATAGGTGGTGAATAGCACTACTGTCTACCACAAAATAGTTTATATACTTGTGTGTGCACGAATATATGTATGTAGGGTGTGTGCATGTGTGTGTGTGTGTGTGTGTGTGTGTCTAGAAATAATTAGGACACCCAATTTCCTCTCTTTCTGCATGTAGATCAGAGACTTGCTCCAGATTGGTATTCAAGGACGGGGCCATAATAATTTCCAAGGAAGTTGGACAGGCTGCAAGGAGAGGAGCCACCCTATTAAATGCTCCAGGCAATTTATTTATTATTTGTTTTAACTTTTCTTGGTGCATTGCAATTATACATCATAGTGAGATTCAAAGTGATACATTCATATATACACACAGCACTTGGTGTATTTCAAATTATACTACAGAGCTATAATAACAAAAATAGCATGGTATTGGCATAAAAACAGACACATAGACCAATGGAATAGAATAGAAGATATAGAGATAAATCCTCACACTTACAGCCAGTTGACTTTTTACAAAGGTGCCCAAAACATATGCTGAAGAAAAGACAGCCTTTTCAACAAATGGTCCTGGGAAAACTGGACGTGTATATATAGAAAAAGAAAATTAGATCCCTATCTTACTCCTGGTATAAAAGTCAATCAACTCAAGATGGATCAAAGACCTAGAAATTAGACCAGAAGCATTGCAATTACTAGAAGAAAACATAGGACCAACTCTGTGGCATACAGGCACTGGTAGAGACTTCCTCAGCAAGACTCCTAAAGCTCAAGAAACAAAACCAAGAATCAATAATTGGGATGGTATCAAATTAAAAAGCTTCTGTGTAGCAACAGAAATAATCAAGAGTGTGAAGAGAAAGCCCCAGGCAATTTAAGGAAAGGGGCAGGATTGAAAGGAAACAACTCATCTGGACCCTTTGCAGGGGAAGAGTTTCCCTAACTGCAGGGAGGAAGCCTTTCCACTGTTCCTATTGGATATTTAAAGGAACATTTATTTGAAACTGTGTTTTCTTTCAGAAAGAGAAGAGTCTGTATGGGTGACTTTATCCATCAGCCAAAAAGCTACATGGAAGCCAGGTGTGGTGGCACAAGCCTGTAACCCCAGTACTTGGGAGGCTGAGACAGGAGGATCACAGGTTCAAGGACAGCCTCAGCAAGTAGTGAGACTCTCATCAACCTAGTGAGACCCTGTTTCAAAATAAAAATAAAATAGGGAGGGCTGAGGGTGTAGCTTGGAGGTAGAATGCCCCTGGGTTCAATCCCCAGTGCAACAAAACAAAAAATACAAACAAACAAAAACACCAAAATGCCACCTGTGTGGGGAAGCTGCTGAGCAGTGGGGCACTCACTCACTCGCAGTCAGTGCTGGGACAAAGTCCACATCAGTGTCACCCTGAGCATGTCACTGTAACTCTCAGGGCCTCAGTGTCCTCACACATGGAGAGAAGGCCTGGCTCAGCGGGAGGTGTGGGTCACATACAACAGATGACATTATAGTCAGCACTCTGAACACAGGTTGCAGAGTCTCTAGCACAAATAGGTGCCCAATCGTATTCACCATTCTTTATTTTTATCATTTATTCTATTATTTGTGGTATTAGATTGAACCCAAGGGCATTCTACCTCTGAGCTACACCTCCAGCCCTTTTTATTTTTTAATTTTGAAACAGGACCTTGCTAATTTGCTGAGGCTGCCCTTGAGCCTGTGGTGGTCCTGTCACAGCCCCCCAAGTACTAAGATTAAAGGCATGTGCCACCAAGTTAAGCAAATGCAGGCAGAGCAGCTCTGAGGGACGAGCTCCAAGGTCCCTTCTGAAGAGCCTTTTCACTCCCCTCTGTCTCCCTCATGATGGTCTCTGGTGTCTGAACACTCAGGGACACCCAGGGAGACCCATGTACCTTTATCTGGATGTGACAAGGACCCACACTGATCCATTGTCCCCTTGTGTTAAGGACTGGTCAGCTTGCCTGCTCACCTCTGTGGAATTCTAGGGAGAAGAATACTGTCCACTGAAAAGTCAGGCTGGGGAGGAACAACTGCCCCAAGTTCTTCCCAAAGCCCCAGGGGCAGGATGAGCAGAGTGTCACCTCATGAGGGCCCCCGGGACCAAGGAGATATGAACAGAGACCCCCAGTGATGTCCACACCCCACAATTTTGCCTGAAGACAGCCTTTCCCTGAGCAGTTACTTTATGGAACCAACTTAAAGTAGGAGGAAAACAAAAGGAATGTTCCTTGGTTTCTGAGAGGGGGAGGCATCAGTAGTTTGTCACACACACACAAAATGCCCTGTAGGTGGGGTGCCCAGTAAAAAAGACCAGTTAGTGAAAGCATTAAGTAGTGAATGGACTGGGAGCAAGTACTGGAAGGGAAAAAGCAGAGAGTGGCACTTGAGGTTGGGGGTCTGGGTGAGCAGCAACTGCTTTCACCTAAGGAGAAAGGGCAGGGGAACCAACTTGCAGTGGCAGAAAAGAAAGTAAGCAGCCAAGCGGGGTCATTCAGGTGGACAGGGAATACGGGAACAGGAGTCGATTTTGGAATAAATGAATTTGATTTGTTTTAGATTTCTGTAGGAGATACAGGAGGAATTGTGTAGGCTGGGGATACGTGGGTGGTGTGGCCAGAGGTCGTGGGTGGGAATTAGCAGCTTCTGGTCTCCGTGTGATAGAAGTCACAGGACTGGGTGAGGTCCTTCTCCATAGGAAGACTGTAGACGTAAGAGGTGATGCGTCCACGAACATGGTCCAGAAAAACAACCACCTTCATGAGAAGGTTCATTCCTCGATCATGGAGGAATGAAGGAGTTTCTTTTTTGTTTTTGGGGTTTTTTTTTTGCGGTACTGGGGATTGAACTCAGGGGCATTCTACCTCCGAGCTATACCTCCAGCCCTATTTTTTATTCTTTATTTTGAAACCGAGTCTCACTAAGTTGCGGAGTGCCTCACTAGGTAGCTGAGGCTGGCCGCGAACCCGGATCCTCCAGTCTCAGCCTCCCGAATGCTGGGATTTGAAGGAGTTTCTAGAAAGAAAGTAGGAAATCCAAGAGAAAGTGGCATAATAGAAGGCATGATAGGAGGGTCAAAAGGAGCCACTTTTGTGGAGAAGACAGATTCAACAAACAAGATAAGAATTGAATAAGGGATTCCCTGGTGACTTGGACGATTGTAGTTTCAGTGTAGTGATAGGTGTCAAACCATATTTAGAATAGATGGAAAATGTGGACAAGATATGCAGACCACTCCTTTTTTTTTTTTTTTT
>PVLC010002163.1:0-121002 GCA_004027655.1 Graphiurus murinus | reverse complement strand
GAGAGAGGGGTTATTGAAAGTTTGTAGGAAAAGCACTATTTGGAAAGACGACCTCTGCACTGTGTTTGTTATCGTTTGTGCAACGCCTTGATCCCAGAAAGAGAGAGATATAATAAAAGAGGTTCGAACCAGTAGCATTTAGCCGGCGTCTTTTATTGGGGCCTCACGGCTGAGGGTTCAGCCTGGGGCGCCCGATAGAAGAGAGTCAACAACTGAGAAAAATATAACAAAGCAACAAACCATCCAAACAAACATAAATAAAACAAAGCAATACAAAATAAAAACAGAGTAAAAAATAAAAAGAAAAACATAAACCCTGCAAGTATATAAGTACATAGACAAGTTGGCCTCTGCAACAGTCCTTTTGGATCTGTGTGGATATTTTCAGCTTTTAAATGTCTACTCAATATATTAGATTTTTGAGCATGTTTCAGGCATTCTTATTTTCTCTCTGTGTCAGTGCAGCCACAGATTTCTGCTGGCACCTCTCCCACTGCAAGTTTGTGTCTTTGAGCTCTCCACAGGGCCTGTCCCAATGCTACTCTTTGTCTATGTAGGCAGTGGGTGTCACTGGATCTGGATCCAGTGTAAGCTTGAGGCTCTGTGCTTCCCACAGGTCCTGTCTATATCTCTCTCTCTGCCTTTGCTGATCAGGAGTGCAGTCTAAATGCAGGCATTCTCCAGAAGGCCTGTAATGTCTCTATGCCCTGTGTGCTCTGGGTCCCTCCTTCACTTCTGCTCTATCCAATCACTAGAAGATTACACAGTTAACTTACAATTGAGTGCTGCTCTGGTTCTGGAGGGAGGGTGAGCTGGGGTGTCCCCACAACAGGATTAAGCTGGTTGTCCCAGGCCTTCCAGTCACTGTGAGGATTGTGAGCAGATATGCTACCTGTTTAGGGTGTGGAGTTCTGGTGTTTCTTACTCCACATCTGGTCACTGGGTATACAGTAGGTCATTAGATGTCTCTGTGCTAGTAGACCCTGCTTCAGGTGGCTGGCTCAATGGCAGCCACTGCTCCATGGCGTGCACTGCTGCTGAGTGCATGGGCTCCTTCGCTCTCTCTGGTCCACTTTCTGGGTTCTGTTCAGGTGTACTTCAATTTTTGTTACATTGTTCATTTTTTTGCTGCTTTTTTTTCTTACATCAAGAAGGTGCTTTTACAGCAGTTTTGATTTGAGCTCTATGACTGAGGAGAGGTGTTTCACTTAGTCACCATGTTGGGCTCCTTTTTGCCAAATTTTAATTGGTTTAATTTGTAATGTGAATTTCTTTCCCATTTTGTTACTTGTATTTTGTTATCTTATTGTTTTTTGCATTACTGGGGATTGTACTCAGGGGCATTCTACCTCCAAGCTACATCCCCAGCCCTATTTTTTTTTTTTTTTAATTTTTTAATTTTTATTGTAGTAATTCGTGCAATATAGCGTACATCTTTGTTAAGTACAAATTGTTAACAACATATTTGCACACAATTCTCATTTGACCCCTTCCCCGATTCCCTCCCCATTCCCGTTCCCTCCTCCTCCCTCCCCCTAAGGCCCTATTTTTTATTCTTTATTTTGAACAGGGTCTCACTAGGTTGCAGAATGCCTCACTAGGCAGCTGAGGCTGACTGCAAACCCAGATCCTCTGGTCTCAGACTCCCAAATGCTGGGATTACAAGTGTGCACCACCACGCCCAGCTTATTATCTTATTTTTTAAGAAATGTAGCTTATGTCGGATGTGGTGTGGAGGATCCAGGTTCACAGCCAGCCTCTACTACCTCGTGAGACACTCTGAAACTTAGTGAGACCCTGTTTCAAAATAAAGAATAAAAAATAGGGCTGGGGGTATAGCTCAGAGGTAGAATGCCCCTGAGTTCAATCCTCAGTACTGAAAAAAAAAAAAGAAAAGAAATGTAGCTTATAAGGTTTCTCTTCTATGGTTAGTGTTTTTCATATCCTATTTAAGAAAATTTTTACTACTTCAAAGATGTATCTCTGTTTACTTTGAAAACTAATTTTTCTCACTGAATTGTAGTGCCATCTTTTTACAAATTAGAAAAATGCATAAGTATATATCTACTTACGTATTATTCTATACAAGTATACATTTTTTCAATATTCTATTTTATTAGCTATAATAATGGTATATAAATACTACACTGGCTTAAATACTGCAACTTTAAGTTTTGGTATTTGGTAGCATGACTCTCCAACCTGCTTTTCAAGGTTTACTTGACATTTCCATATCTATTTTTGTATTAGTTTGGTAATTTTCATATTATTTAACTTTAAAACTAAATAAATTAGCTGGGCATGGTAGTGAATGCATGTAATACCAGTACTTGGGAGGCTGAGATGGGAGGATCCAGGTTTGTGGCCAGCCTCCGCTACTTAATGAGGCCTTCTGCAACTTAGTGAGACCCTGTTTCAAAATAAAGAATAAAAAATAGGTCTGGGGGTGTAGCTCAGAGGTAGAATGCCCCTGGATTCAATCCGCAGTACCTCAAATTAAAAAAAAAAACTAAATAAATTAATAAGGTAAAATGAAATCAAAACTGAATAGTCTGCATATTAACTTGGGGAGAATTGAAACTTCAGCATTACTGAGGTATTCTAGTCTATGTACATGACCTATTTCTCAATTTATTTAGTTTTCTACAAGTTATTTTCTTGGGCTGGGAGTATAACTCAGTGGTAGAGCACTTACCTAGTATGCAAGGCCCTGTGTTTGATCCTCCGCACCACAATAGATTTTGATCAATTTTTTATATGTAATACAGAAGTATTATTACACACTTGTGATAGGTTTATTCTTAGCTATAGATTTTTAATACTATTGCAAATGTACATACTTTTAGTGCAAATATCAAAAGTCAAATATTTATAGTAAATGCTTTTATTTTTGTTTTCATTTTCTAGTTGATTTTTTCTTATATATAAACATACATTTATTTTATACATTCTATCTTGTGATCTTTATTAATCCTAATAGCATGTTTCAAGATTCATGTTGACTTTTAAAATGCAAAATCATGTAGCCTTCATTTCCAGTATTCATAATTTTCTCCTTCTCTTTTTTTTCCTTATTGCATTGTTTAGCATTTCTAGTTGTTGAATAATGTGCTAATAGAAGGCATTCTTGGTAACTATACTTTATGAGATTGACAAGTCATGTTTTCTGTAATTGTTGGTGTAGATTATGTTAAGCTGGATAAGTTGTGATACATGAATCTTTATGCATTTACTGATTTTTCTATCTGCTCATTTGCTATACCTGAGAGCTAAGATTAAAGTCTCCAACTATAACTAAGGATTTGTCTATTTCTCATTATTTCTGTACATTTTCTTCATCAGATAAAAATAAGTATATAATAACATAGATGTTAGGCCAATATTAAGACTTTATAGCTTTATCCCTGCGTCCTTGGTGCTCTATGGATCTAACACAGAAAGAGGACAAAAGGTGGACTCTTCTCTCCACAGTGTGTCTCCATAGCAGCACACTAATGCCTAGCTCCATTCATCCAAACTGGAGAATATTAGTCCTACTTTAAGAGTATTTACAAACTAGAAATGATAAGTACTGAATGCTACAATATATTGATTATAAAAAAAGTATTAGTGTTACCTATTACAAAATCACTGCCAGTAGACTGGTCAAAAAATGATGGTGATCTAGTTTATGATGGTAGTAATGAAGAAAAATGTAGAAAGGTTTTAGTTATCATTTAAAATGGCAGGGGAAGCTGGACGTGGTGGCACATGCTTGTAATTCCAGTATTTGGGAAACTGAGACAGGAGAATCTGGGTTCGCAGCCAACTTTAGCTACTTAGTGAGGCCCTCCACAACTTAGTGACACCCTGTTTCCCAATAAAGAATAAAAAATAGGACTGGGAGTGTAGCTTGGAGATAGAGTTCTCCTGGGTTCAATCCCCAGTACTGAAGGGAAAAAAAAATGGCAGGAGAGGCATTTGATGATTAAAAGTGGAAAACAAGTAAACAAGTAGGTGAGAAAGTTGCAAAATAAATAATGAATCTAAATGTGGGGTTTGAGCTTTAAGAATTTAGATTTTTTAAAAAAAATTTAGTCTGGTTTTCTCTTATAGGAACCACCATAACTATAAGTGATCTAAGGACATTTTTGAGAAGGTTGAAAATTAATTCAAAATTTATTTTTCAGAGCACTCAGCATATTTATACCTCAAATTCATTAGTAGCTGGTTAATGAATGTCATACAATATCACAATTTTTAATAATATAAGCTACTAAAAGTTATTTTAGGTACCCCAGTAAGTTGAATACTCATATTATACTTGTAACACTTTAATAAACATACTTCCTGGTAATTAAATCCCCTTATTATTAAAGTTTAAAATCTTTTATTCAAACAAATATCTTGTTTACATTGTGAAATAACACTGATTTTTAGTTACTTAAGATTTCAAACCAAATACTGAAGAATTGATAATCACACACAAATGCAAAGTTAACTAGAAAGCATATCATTAAAGGTCAGGCTAGAAGCTGCACCTCTGACATATTGATGTTTAGATGAAAGATTTGGAGGCACAGAGCAATGGTAAATTTGAGCTAAGATGTGATTGCACCAATGGATATTGCGGTCCTCATATGGACATCAGCAGGAATAACAATGAAATGTTAAAATGCTGAAATGGTTGCTTTGACTAGTATTTTTTTTTTTTTTTTTTTTTTTTTTGCGGTACTGGGGATTGAACTCAGGGGCATTCTACCTCCGAGCTATACCTCCAGCCCCATTTTTTTTTTTTTTTTTTTTGCGGTACTGGGAATGGAACTCAGGGGCATTCTACCTCCGAGCTATACCCCCAGCCCTATTTTTTATTCTTTATTTTGAAACCGGGTCTCACTAAGTTGCGGAGTGCCTCACTAGGTAGCTGAGACTGGCCGCGAACCCGGATCCTCAGGTCTCAGCCTCCCGAATGCTGGGATTACAAGCGTGCGCCACCACACCCGGCTCTCCAGCCCCATTTTTTATTCTTCATTTTGAAACCGAGTCTCACTAAGTTGCGGAGTACCTCACTAGGTAGCTGAGGCTGGCAGCGAACCCAGATCCTCCGGTCTCAGCCTCCCTAATGCTGGGATTACAAGTGTGCGCCACCACATCCGGCTCTTGACTAGTATTTTAAATATCAGTTTTTAAAATCTTTATAAATGAGAAACATTCTTAATTTATGCTATTTTTATCTTAATCCAGGGCATATCAGTCTAATAAATGATTGGAAATGCCAAATGAAAACGACTGCTTGACAAATCTCAATGAGCCCTCATGCACACATTTCTAGGTAGATGATCTTAGTAGTACGAATATATGCAACAAATACCTTCTATTCAAAATGTGCAATTGCACCAAATCATTAGTGATGAACAACTTGTATTTTATATAGAATATATTGATCCAAGACCTTTTAAAAATAAGATCTTTTTTTTTTAATCCTCCATTCAAAGCTGCTAGATTATATAACTTCCTCTACCCTGACATGCGCTTACTCTAAGGGATTTCATACCAGTGTCTGAGGCAGTCATTTATTTTATGAACACGTGCTGAACACCTACCATTTAGGACCCAAGAAATAAGTCCCAACACTCTTAAGGAGCTCAGGACAAGTTGATAATTAAAATAACACAGGCACACACACACACACACACACACACACACACACACACACACACATGCACACCATGATAAAAGTAAAATGTGCACAAGTTAAGATAATTGAATGTTAGAAAAGCCCAGAAGGAGTTTTCAGGATATATGGGTGAAAATCTAGAACTATAGACATTTAAATTGTATCTTGAGGAAGAATGCATTTGACAAGCTAATAGATTGAAGAAGATCATTTCAAACAGAGTAATCAACTTAATAATAGAAATGGTTTGAATACTTACCATCTGCCAGGCTGGAGAAAAACTGCTCTTTTATTTCTTCTGAATATCCTATAATTACCAGGACTATTCCTCCACTACCAATTAAGATACTGAGCCTGAAAGATATCTTGTAGTTAATGAAAGACTGAGTTAGGATTCAAATTCAGCCAGCCCAACTATAGGCTCCATGCTCTTAACTACAATGCTGCAGAGATGGCACAGAATAAGGTGTGGTGGAGGATAAAATAGCCTGGGGTACTTCGGCAAGAGTTTGACATCTTCCCAATGCCAATGCTAATAGGCACCAGAGGTTATTATTCCAAGTATGCCCTGTTCCAAGAGTTTAAATGCCTTTCTTTGGTAACATATTTTTAAATAACCAAGTATTTTGATACTTCATTTATGAATATGCTAATTTTAAAAATATTGTACTTGAACAAAAAGTTATGATCTCTATTTTTTTCATTTTTTTATTGTAATAATTCATGCTTTGTATATATACATTTTTGTTAGGTACAAATTGATAAAGACAAATGTGCACACATTTCTCATCTGAACCTTTCCCCAATTCCCACCCCACTCCCTTGCCCTCCCTCCCTCTCAAGTTCAGGTCAGGGAGTGACCTTGATATAATTGTGTAAGTACATCATGTGACTTAGGATGCCCTCCCCCCCCTTCCCCCTCCCCCCGTCCATCCCCTTCAGTTAAATCAACTTCTTTGTTTATCGAAGGTCTCTACTTTTTCATCTGGGGACCCTCTTATGCCCCATCTTTTCCTTAGCATCCGCATATTAGGGAGAACATATGCTTCATTACTCTTTGTGACTGGCTAATCTCACTTAACATAATGTTTTCCAGTTGCATCCATTTCCCTGCAAAGAACATGATTTTGTTCTTCTTTATGGCTGAGTAAAATTCCATTGTGTATATATCCCATAGTTTTGTAATCCATTCATCTGTGGATGGACATCTTGGCTGCTTCCATAGTTTGGTTATTGTGAATTGTGCAGCTATAAACATAGATACACATGCATCAGTCTGGTAGTTTGGTTTCCATTCTTTTGGGTAGATACCCAGAAGTGGTATTGCTGGGTCATAAGGTAGGGTTATTCCCATTCATCTGAGGATGCTCCATACTGTTTTCCAAAGTGGTTGCACAAGTTTGCAATCCCACCAACAATGTATTAGGGTTCCCACTTCTCCACACCATCGACAACAGTTGTTGTTATTCATGTTTTTTATGATTGCCATTCTGATTGGGGTTAGGTGAAATCCCAAGGTAGTTTTGATTTTCATCTCTCTGATTGCCAATGCTGTAGAACATTTCCTCATTCATTTATTGGCCATTTGTATCTCTTCTTTTGTGAAGTATCTATTTAGATCCTTTGCCCATTTTTTGATTGGGTTTTTGCTTTCTTGGTTGTGATTTTCTTGAGTTCTTTGTATATCCTAGATATTAGACCTCTATCTGAAGAGTAACTGGCAAAAATATTCTCCCATTCTGTAGGCTCTTGTTGAGGTTCTTAGTAGTTTCCTTTGCTGCACAGAAGCTCTTCAGTTTAATGCAACCCCATGTATTGATCGTCCTTTGAGTTGCTTGTGCTTTGGAGGTCTTGTTGAGAAAGTTTTTACCTGTGCCTATGTGTTCAAGTGTTGGTCCTATGCCCTCTTCAAGTAGCTGCAAGGTCTCTGGTCTGACTTCCAGGTCCTTGATCCAGCTTGAGTTGACTTTTGTGCAGGGTGAGAAAGTGGGGTTTATTTTTATTTTCCTACATATGGTTAACCAGGTTTTTTTAAATTTTTTTATTTTTTATAATTACTTGTACATTGTCAGCAGGCATCTTTGTTAGGTACAAATTGAAAACGACATATGTGCCTACATTTCTCATTTGTCCCCTTCCCCCAATTCCCACCCCCCTCCCTTGCCCTCCCTCTCAGGTTCAATTTAGTGAGTAACCTTGAAGTACATTAGGGTGTCCCTGCCCCCTCCCCCATCAATCACTTTCGGCTAAATCAACTTCTTTGTTTATCAAGAGTCTCTCCTTTTCCATCTGAAGACCCTCTTATGTCCCATCTTCTCCCTAGCACCTGCATATTAGGGAGAACATATGCTTCATTACTCTTTGTGACTGGCTAATCTCACTTAACATAATGTTTTCCAGTTGCATCCATTTCCCTGCAAAGGACATGATTTTGTTTGTTTTTATGGCTGAGTAAAATTCCATTGTGTACATATCCCATAGTTTTGTAATCCATTCATCGATTGAAATACATCTTGGCTGCTTCCATAGTTTGGCTATTGTGAATTGTGCAGCTATAAACATAGATACACATGCATTGGTCTGATAGTTTGGTTTCCATTCTTTTGGGTAGATACCCGGAAGTGGTATTGCTGGATCATATGGTAGGTTCATTCCCATTTGTCTGAGGATCCTCCATACTGTTTTCCAAAGTGGTTCCACTAGTTTGCAGTCCCACCGACAATGTATTAAAGTTCCCACTTCTCCACATCCTCGCCAGCAGTTGTTGCTCGTGTTTTTTATGATTGCCATTCTGATTGGGGTTAGGTGAAATCTCAAGGTGGTTTTGATTTGCATCTCTCTGATTGCTAATGATGTGGAACATTTCCTCATTCATTTATTGGCCATTTGTATTTCATATTTTGTGAAGTATCTATTTAGTTCCTTTGCCCATTTTTAAATTGGGTTATTTGTTTTCTTGGTTTTGATTTTCTTGAGTTCTTTGTATATCCTAGATATTAGACCTCTATCTGTAGAGTAGCTGGCAAAAATCTTCTCTCACTCTGTAGGCTCTCTTTTGGGGTTCTTGATTGTTTCCTTTGCTGCACAGAAGCTCCTCAGTTTAATGCAATTCCATGTATTGATCTTCCTTTGAGTTGCTTGTGCTTTGGAGGTCCATGACCAAGTCAGGTTCATCCCAGGGATGAAAGGCTAGTTCAACATATGAAAAACAATCCATGTAATTCACCACATAAACAAATTAAAGACAAAAGCCACATGATCATCTCAATTGATGCTGAAAAAGCATTTGACAAGATTCAACACCCATTCATGCTAAAAGCACTTCAGAGAATCGGAATAGAAGGAACATACCTCAACATCATAAAGGCAATATACAGTAGGCCCACAGCCAATATCATATTAAATGGAGAGAAACTGCAAGAGTTCCCACTAAAAACAGGAACAAGACAAGGATGTCCATTATCACCTCTTCTGTTCAATATAGTACTCGAGACTGTAGCCAGAGCAATAAGGCAAGAGAAGGAAATCAAAGGGGTAAAAATAGGGAAGGAAGAACTAAAACTTATCCCTTTTTGCAGATGACATGATATTATACCTAGAGGACCCAACAAAGTCAACCAAATAACTTATAGAACTGATCAACAAATTCAGCAAAGTGTCTGGATACAAAATCAATCCTAAAAAATCAGAAGCTCTTCTGTATGCCAACCATAAATCCACTGAAAAAGAAATCCAGAAAACAATCCCACTCACAATAGCACCCCCAAAAATAAAATACTTAGGGATAAACTAACCAAAGAGGTAAAAGACCTCTATAAGGAAAACTATAAAAAGTTGAAGAAAGAAATTGATGAAGACCTTAGAAGATGGTTAACCAGTTTTGCCAATTCCTTTTGTTAAAGAGGCTATCTTTTTTCCAGTGTACATTTTTGGCTCCTTTGTCAAAAATTAGTTGACTGTAAGTCTGTGAGTCTGTTTCTGAGTCTTCTATTCTGCTCCATTGGTCTGTGTGTCTGTTTTTGTGCCAATACCATGCTGTTTTTATTACTGTGACTTTGTAGTACAGTTTGAAGTCAGGTATTGTGATACCTCCTGCATGGTTTTTTATTGCTAAGAACTACTTTGGCTATCCTGGGCTTTTTGTTTTTCCAGATGAATTTAAGGACTGATTTTTCTATGTCTGTGAGGAGTGTCCTTGGTAATTTCACAGGTATTGCATTGAATCTGTAGATCAGCTTTGGGAGGATGGCCATTTTGATGATATTTATTCTGCCTATCCAAAAGCATGGTAAATCCTTCCATCTTCTAAGGTCTTCATCGATTTCTTTCTTCAACTTTTTATAGTTTTCCTTATAGAGGTCTTTTACCTCTTTGGTTAGGTTTATCCCTAAGTATTTTATTTTTCGGGGTGCTATTGTAAATGGAATTGTTTTCTGGATTTCTTTTTTGGTGGATTTATGGTTGGCATACAGAAAAGCTTCTGATTATTTAAGATTGATTTTGTATCCAAACACTTTGCCGAATTTGTTGATCAGTTCTATAAGTTTTTTGGTTGACTTTGTTGAGTCTTCTAAGTATAGTATCATGTCACCTGTAAAAAGGGATAATTTTAGTTCTTCTTTCCCTATTTTTACCCCTTTGATTTCCTTCTCTTGTCTTATTGCCCTGGCTAGAGTCTCAAGTACTATATTGAACAGAAGAGGTGATAATGGACATCCTTGTCTTGTTCCTGTTTTTAGTGGGAACTCTTGCAGTTTTTCTCCATTTAATATGATATTGGCTGTGGGCCTATTGTGTATTGCCGTTATGATGTTAAGGTACGTTCCTTGTATTCTGATTCTCTGAAGTGCTTGTAGCATGAATGGGTGTTGAATCTTGTCAAATGCTTTTTCAGCATCAATTGAGATGATCATGTGATTTTTGTCTTTGGTTCTGTTCATGTGGTGAATTACATGGATTTTTTTTTTTTTTTTATGTTGAACTAGCCTTGCATCCCTGGGATGAACCTGACTTGGTCATGGTGTATAATTTTCTTGATGTGGTTTTGAATGCACATTGCTAGTATCTTGTTTAGCGCTTTTGCATTTAAGTTCATCAGTGATATAGGCCTATAGTTTTCTTTTCTTGAGCTGTCTCTATTTGGCTTTGGTACTAATGTGATGTTGGCTTCATAGAATGTGTTTGGGAGGATCCCGTTTCTTTCTATTTCACGGAATAGCTTGAGGAATATTGGAATTAGCTCTTCTATAAATGTTTTATAAAATTCACTTGGAAAACCATCTGCCCTTGGGCTTTTGATGGTAAACTCCTTATTGCTGTTTCTATCTCTTTGATTGTTATCGGTTGCTTTAAGTTTTCTGTATCTTCTTGACTCAGTTTAGGGCAGTTGTATGTGTCTAGAAATTTGTCAATTTCTTCTAGATTTTCCATTTTGTTGGAGTATAGTTTTTCAAAATAGTTTCTTAAACTGCCATAGAAAGAAAATAATAAATATGCCTCTGGTGGTCTTTTTACTACTTAAACTATGTGAAATCATTTTTTCCCCTAAAGAAAGGCCACTTAGAATTCTTAGTGCCTCTTCCTCACCTTAAATAACATATACTTAACTTAGTGTTGATTATACATAAATCTACTTTTTTTTAATCCTCTAAATGAGTCTTTGGAAATAAGTTCTGAACAACTAATAATGGTCCTGAGGCAGGACTATGCACCCAAAATAATGATCCAGCTGGCTTGGATTTTGTTTATTTTAAAGGAATGCTCTACTTTAGAAATGCCCGCTACATAACCCTTAATTTGAACATATATTTAGGGGAATAGTTGGTACTGTCACATAATAATTGACTGCAAACTTTACTCATGAAGAGGTGTTACTAAGTCAAGCATGTAAACTGGCAAGGGGTGGAGGCAAAACTTAATCCAGGGCAGAAGTACAGGAGTAACTGGTGACATTCACCTAATTAAAGCTGCTTTCTACTCTTTATTCTTGCCTCTAAAAAAAGCAACTAAAAAAACAAAGGTGGAGCTGGTGATGCAGGGAACAAGATTGGATTTAGACCTCCTAGTAAATATGGTGACTGGTAGGGATCAACTGTATTTCTTTTCATGCAACATTGTGTAAGGAAAACTCACTATAGCTGTCCTGGGTTTAAAATTTCTCTAGTTTAAACCCCATTCCCCATTCAGACAACTCATAAAGGTCATTTACCCCCAGATGCTGTATAATCCATTCATCATAAGATTCTGTTTTCTTCTTGTATTTAATCATATTACTTAAGTTATTACAGGTATCATGTTTGTGTCTAGAGCAGACAGTATCTAAGCTCCTGTCTTTCCTGCCTTCATCTTATCCCTTCCCTTTGAGTTAAAGCTGGACTTACTCTCTCCAACTGAATAGGGTACAATAGGAGTACTTAGATGTAGCTTTTGAGCTTAGGTTACAAAAAGACCTTGGCTTTCATTTTGGATGTGCTCTCCCTACTCTGAGAGAAGCTATCTTGGGAGCTATACTCTCTCACTCTGAGGGAAGCCATCTTGGTGATTGCCCTTGTACTTTTGCTTTGGATTCAGTTTTTCCTCCATCTGTGTCCAGGGGTTAAGGGCTCATTCCTCAACTCAGGAACACAGGATCTGCAGGATCCTTGACTAATGTGATGGACAAAAATTTCAGCACATGACAGTCAGAGACATAGACAAAGGTTTATATAGGAAAGAAGAAAATACACCTTCAAGGGGAAATGTGGGCCATCTCAATAGGGACAGAGATCCCGGGTGGAGTTCAGAGCTTTTTTCTATAGGAGACTTTTGTGAGGGATGGGCTAGAAGAGATATGTGAGGGTAGTCTTGTCATGTGAATTACAATAATTGCATGGAGAGTCCTGAAGAGTTTCTATGTTTGGGGAAGGGAAACTCACCTCAGGACCTTGGGGTCCTTGGCTTCCAAGGTAGAAAAGAATTTCAGCACATGCCAGTCAGAGACAAAGATGGGTTTATTTAGAAAAGTAGAGGATAAATGTTCAAGGGAGAACATGGGCCACATCCGGAATGAGACAGGCCCTGTGTCATGGATACTATTGGCCATGGAAGCTGCTGCTATTAAAAGTCTCCATGCATGAAATGACTTGGAGTCAGAAATATTATTTTTAGAGTTTGTTATTATTATTAGGGAAATGAGAGATGGCTGGGGGGAAAGCTGAAAAAACTTCTCTTCAACCAGCATATTTTTTTACTAAGCATTTAAACAAAGAAAAAAAAATGATTAAATGGCAGCGCAAACATGAGTTAAGTTTAGGGTTACAAACTAAGCTTAGGGAGAGACAGTCAGAGGCCAGGTTTAGAGAGAGGCAAGGTAAACATTTTTGGGAGAATGGGAGGCCATCAGAATCTACCTTGAATATCAGTCCCATCCAGTCCAGGGAAGCTGGTCTGCTTGCAGGCAATTTCCACTCAGCTATATACTATATATCTAGCTGAGCCAGTTCAAAATGGTGGCCTAATCACATGGGCTAAGATGGCTTCCAACAGCCCTTGGGGTCTTTATAGTCTTTCTTTTATAGGAGATTCCATGAGGAGATGCACAGGGGTGCATGGTAGGGATGTGGCTTTCATAGAAAAACATAATAATTCCGTGGGGTTCTTGGCTTCCATGGCATAAAAAAATTTCAGCATGTGCCAGTGAGAGACAAAGACGGAGGTTTATTTAGGAAAGCCAGGATACACATTCAAGGGAGAACTTGAGCAGTCTCAGGATAGAGAGAGCATGTGTGAGAATCCTCGGTGGCTTTTACAATTCTTATTTTATAGAATGCTGGTGAGGGTGTGGGTAGAATTGCACAACAGGGGTGGAGATCTGGACTTTCTTTTAATCCTCAGGTTCCCAACATCAATGGATGGTAGCTGGCTAGCACCTAGCCTTGTCCTTCCATATGGATCCATTGTTTACTAATCATGTCAGTTATCTTGGGTAGGGAAAGGAACCATTGTTATTAAGAGCGTGGACCTATTGAGCAGATCCTGTAGTGTGGATTTAAAAATTATGGAATTTCTAGATTTAAAGAATATATTTTCCTTTTTCTTCCCAGTTCCTCTCATTTTTACCTAATATTTTATTTCGCTTATCCTACATCAGTCCCCTTTTTTAAATCCTCAGGTTTCCACCATTCCCTTGGTGGGTGCTGAGTGGTGCCTGGGCTTGCCCAGTGGTCAGACATTTTTGGAGATCCTTTGTTTACCAAGCATCTCAGGAATATCAGGTGGGAAGATAAGCTATTATGATTAAGAGTGTGGCCTATTGAGATTTTCACCTAAAAAGAGCAGACCCCGTAGGGTGAAAATAAGGATTATGAAGTTCTAGATTTTAAAACTATAGTTTCCCTTTCCTTTACAGTTTATTTCATTTCTACATATTATTTTTATTTGTCCTATCCTATTTCAATCTCAGTCTGGTAGTCTCAAGTCAGTTTCTGGTGGTCTGGTCAGTCATAGGATCCTCAGGCTGATCAGTGTCTTCATTATCTGATCAACAGATAAGTTGGAGAGTATCCAGAATTATAAGTTTCTCAAGATACTGTCTTTTTCTCATTAACAAGGCATAAGATCATTACAGTTTCTTTCAGTTAACTCTAGGATCTACAGATTTTCCAGGAATTTGGGAGAGACAGGCTTGGAAAGAAAACTGATTTGGGGAGTAAAGATCAAAGTACTTTAGCACCTTCATGTTAAAGTTATATTTTACTGTTCCTTCCTGTCTGTCTCTCTTTTACTGGTTTGTTTCTTCTATCCTATATCATCCATCTCTTGTCAGTTTTCATGCTTGACTTATTAACACCCATCCATGAGCTATGGGTCTCTTTACAAGGCCTGTATTAGTTTTCTAGGGCTGCAATACAAAACACCACAGACCGTGTGACTTACAAAACAGAAATTTATTTCTCACAAGTAAAGTATTAAGTTGCAATCTGTTAGTTGTCTCCTGAGACTACTCTCCTTGGCTTGCAAACAGCAGATACTGGCTGTCTCCTCACATGGTTGTTCTTTTGTGAATGCACACCTTGATGGGTCTTTCTGTGTCTGAAATATTGTCTTATTAGAAGGAAACAGGTTAGATTGGGTTAGGGCTGCCTTAACAACTTTATTTTAACTTAATCACCTCTTTAGCTACCCTATTTTCAAATATAGTTACATGTTGAGGTATTGGGGGTTACAGCATCAACAAATAATTTTGGAGGAGAAAACGAACCCATAACAAGGCCCATGTAGCAAACTTAGTGAGGGAGGCCTCAGTCAGCAAAGGATTGACATCCTCAGTCAAAAATCCTATAAGGAATTGAATCCAGTCAACAGTCAAGCGAAAGATCTTTTGCACATGGGCTTTAGGATAAGATAAAAACCTTTTCCAAAGCCAGAAATGATGGTGCATCCCTGTAGTTCCAGTATTTGGGAGGCAGAGATAGGAAGGTCACAGGTTTGAGTCCAGTGGAAGCAACTTAGTGAGACCTTTATCAACTTAGCAAGACTTCGTTTCAAAATAAAAATTAAAATAGGCTTGGAGATATAGCTCAGAGGTAGAATATCCCTAGGCTCAATCTCCTCACAGCCTCATTCTAAGGCTACACTACAAGACCTGTTCTATTTTAAGCAAAAGCTTCAATGAGCCCACACCCTTAATACAGTGGTCCCTCTCATCACCTGAGATTCTTAGTAAATAAAGGACTCATAAGGAGGGGCAAGGTCAGGCACCACCCAGCCACCACCCATTCATGTCTCCAAACTGAGGATTAAGAAGTCCAAGACCTCCAACCCTGCTGTGAAACTCTACCCACTCCCTCAAGGAGGTTCTATAAAAGAAGAACTATAAAAGCCACAAGAAGAACTAACTCTCTCTCTTTCTTTTTTTCTCTCTCTCTCATACACTTGCTCTCTTCCTCTTAAGATGACCGTCATTCTCCCTTGAACTTGTATCCTTTATTTTCCTAAATAATCCCCCCTTTTTCTCTGGCACATGCTAAAATTCTTTTCTTCCATAGAAGCCAAGAACCCTATGGAATTATCATATTTTCCCATGAAATAATGAGTACTGCATCACACTTCCCAGATTCCTCACCTCATACATTAAGCTATAGAGCGTGCTAGCTGTTGACCGCACATAGCTGCATCCCTCCAAAAATTGCATTCAGTTTATAAACAACTGATCATTGAAATTCTATTTATCTTCATATTGGGGAATTTGACCTTAGTAAGAACTGATACATCTTTATGGCCATTATGAATTTTCAGGGAGTTTCCCAATGGATCCCTAACAAATTGGACCTGATCTAACCAAAATATTTTCATAAAATGCATCTCCCCTTCTTTCAGTTCTGTATACTCCCCTTGAGATTCAGTCCTTACTTTCCCACAGAAAAATGACTTGAGAGAAAAAAAGCAAAAATACTGCCTCTTAGAGAGATGAATTTTTTTCTTTGCTCCCTTCAGGATAAAAGTGTCAGCCCTGTTTATAGTAAACTCAGGAATTGCTCTGCTAGTATCCAAGGATGTTTAAACTGCCTTACACAGGTTCCTAGGTGGCATCAAATGATAGCACTGCTTTTCCTGATCACCACTAGCTACTGCAAAAGCATTCCTCAAAGCAAGTGAAAGCACTTGAAACTGGATCCTCACTTCACAGCCAGCCACTTCAATGATGACCACTCTCCTTCCTCAAACTAACTTTGACTCTCCTTCCTTGAACTAAGACAACAAAGAAGAATGCTAACAATCTTCTTTGACGATCAATTGGTTTTCTTTCCTTTTACTGGAAAGAAAGAAACCTTTACAAAGTGCCTTAAGGAATCGAGAATTGAATTTATGTTATCTGTGTCATTAGAAAAGCTGAATCCAATGAAATCCATAATCACTTTATTCATGAGCTCTGTGTGGAATGGCTATCAGTACTCCAGTTTCCATTTTGTAAATGTCAAGATAAAGTGTTCACACATTAGGGCTGAATTGAAAATGCTTTGACACATCAGCTGCAATTTAACCTGGGACATTGGTTTTTAATAACATGATCACTAAATAGGGCACTCTAAGAAAATCATTACATAGCAGGTAGTGCAAAATACCTCTTTACTGTATTAGGGGAGTTGTTGGTGTGTGCAAAGGCACCCCAAATAATTTTGGTTTGGGAGGTAAGAAAAAGAATATGCTTAAATGTCTTAACACAAAGAAAACAAAGTAAAATACAATTCTGAAACAGTTTACATTTATATTACTAATATACAAATCTGTCTGGAACATCTTGTGCTACTAACATCCTGTGTGGTTTATACTAGCTCAATATAAATTATAATTAATCTAAAACTCCTATTTCATAATAAAAATTGATTATTGTGTGTTCAGGTAATTCAGGCAAGAACTTAATTGAAGACATTATTTGGAATTAAGTCTAAAGCAATTGTGTGTCTGTTCCTGTGTTTGTGTGTGTGTGTGTGTGTGTGTGTGTGTGTGTGTGTGTGTTCCTTGATTTGGAATCAAGGATGAAATTATTTTTCACTGGAGAAATCAATGGGATAGAAGGTAATGAAGATAGATCTGATTCTACTATGTCACTACCCTCTTATATAAATCTGATATTGCTATGTTACTACCCTCTGTATTGTAGAGTTCTCTTCCTGTTTCTTCTTTTTCTTGTAAGTTGAGAGATGGAAAGTTTTTTGAGTTATTCTTGTCTTAATCTTCATATTTTTTTAATTTTGGGACAAGTACTGATAAATCAACTAAATATTTTGTCAATTTAACTAGAACATGGGCTCATGTAGCTAAATCTTAGGCAAAGTGATATAATTGAAAAGCTGCACAGTTCCCAAATACGTTTTACTTTATGTGCTAAGAAAATGTGTTAAAACTGAATCTTTTAATGGCTCAGTTTGGGTTTCAAATAATGAGAGGAATGTGACATAATGCATTGAGAAAGCTTCCAGAGGATTATTTAGATGCAGTGTTCTCAGGTAACTCCTGACATTTTCTAATCTTTTAAGACAAGGATGATACATTATGAGTTATTCCAGAATATAATAGCCTATTGAATTGTTTTGGCTATCTTAATTATACATTTTAATACCTCTTAAATGCATGTAGAAAGACCAGGGCTGGATTTTTTTTCTTTAAGCAAGAATGTAGATTTTTATGTTGAATAGAAATTGGAGGAAGAAAGCATCTTGATACTCAAGAAAACAACAGAAAGGGAATCAGGCTGAAATTAAGGAATATGTTATAAATTATTTGCTATTTATGCTATGAGTATTAAAAGCAGAATCTTCCCCTGTAATCCCAGTACTCGAGAGGCTGAGATAGGAGTATCTCAAGTTTGAGATTAGCCTCAGCAACTTAGTAGGATCCTGTTTAAAAAAAAAAAGTTAAAAAGGGCTGGGATGTAGCGCAGAGATAGAATTCACCTGGGTTCTGTTGTATATCCCCTCAACCTCTATGTCCAGTGAATAGCTTTGCACTAACAATGATTCTGTGTTATGGTTATATATAGGATTTCCCCTAAAGAGCTCATGTATTAATGTTCAGGATTGATGCAATTAAGTCTTGAAAGTTGTAGTCTCCTCAGTGAATAAATCCATTGTAATTGATTTATTGGGTGGTAACCTAGGCAGGTGGGGTATGGTTGGAGAAGCTGGGTCCCTGGGAGTGTGGCCTTTGGAATGATGCTTGTGTCTTTGAATTCCCTTGCTTGCTTGTTCTCTCTTGCTACCTGCCTCCATGAGAGCAGAGTCCTTACTATCTCTCTTTCTGCTTCCCACCATCATCATGCACTGAGATCTGCAGACCCCAATCTCCTATGGACTGAACTAAAAATCTCCAAAAACTGTGAGCAAATAAATCTTTCTTCCTCTAAGTTGTGTGATCAGTTGTTTTGAGTTACAGCAGGGAGAATGACAAGTGAGGCACTGTGTCTGACACAGTCTATGGAGTGAATTCTTCAGGCAGAGACTCAGAGTTCAAATGAATATATTGAAAATTTATAGAAAAATTAAAAGGCTACATAGTTGTACCTTTTCCCTCTGTTAGAAATTTTTAAAAATTAAAGTTAAAATGATTGATCTTAAAATATTAAATACACTTTTAGAAATTCACCTTATCTCAAGAAAATTTGGAGCGATTAATTATCCTATGCAAGATATTGCACTGCAGGAAACAAAGAATGAAATGTCATTCTGACAAGTTGCTTACAGTATTGTAGATGAAGTCACATGAATGATAATAACTGTAATTGAAAATATATTCTAAAAGTTCTACCCCAGGAAACTCAGGTAATAGAGTTATTTCGATTTTTGCAAAAGCATTTGAATATTCTAGCTGGAAAAAAAAAACATTGAATGGAGTAACATTCTCTCATGCATCAGCATGAGGTTTTGAAATTTACTCTTTACATTTATGCACTGGGATGTGTATATAAGGACATTAATGACAGCTTTTAATTACAAACTAGAAACAAGATATAACACTCACTCACTTACTCACTCACTCACTCACAGGAAAAGAAGTAAATAATTGTGAGACATAAAATAGAATCCACTAAGTCAGCAATGTTGTGAATGAAGTTTATATATTAAAATGGCTGCAGCCGGATGTGGTTGTGCACACCTGTAATTCCAATACTTTGGAGCCTGAGGCAGGAAGATCATAGGTCTGAGGCCAGCCTCAGCAATTTAGCAAGACCATCTGCAATTTAGTGAGACCCTGTTTCAAAATAAATAACAAAAGTTTTGGAAGTGTAGCTAGGAAGTAGAATGTCCCTGGTTTCAATCCCCAGTACCTACCAAAAAAATTGCAAAAGAAGCTCTATGGTAGTATACTGTTTTTAAAATCTACAAATGAAAAATCCTAAATAATGCATAAAGGTTCAAACATGTATATTAAGTAAAACACATGAAAATCAAATAGAACATTTACAAAACATGGTTCAGGAGTGTGTTTACTTATGGTAAAGAGGCAAGTAATTGGATATGGAGTTACATAAAAGAGAAATTGGATTATAGTGTTTTCCCTTTTAATGCTTGTAAATATGACATCATTACTTGCCAGAATTTAAGTGTAGAGATACCTGAGATCAGGATAACACTGATTTTTTAAAAAAATATATAAACTATTTTGGAAGCTTAGGTATTTGCAGACTATCTTTATTTTTTAAAAGCATTCATTTCTCCAAGTATTAATTCTTTTCAATGAGTTTTCTTTTTTTTTCTTATAAAGAACTTTTATTTGACATTAGTACTTTTTACTATATAAATTCAATTTTATAGTAGTGAAATTACTAAGGGATTAGTACTGAAAATTAATTATTACCTATAAACATAAAAGTATCCTGGCAGGTATAATCTTCATTCAAAATATTAAAATTTTCTGGATTGGGCTACCAGGTAACTACTACCTGTCAATCAATTGGACATGACATGATAGTGCTCATTCCATGATAACATTAATGTAAAATCTGTATGACAGTATATGAAACTTTGATGTACATATAGGAACATAAAGTATTCTAGCCTTAAATATATGTAATTTTTGTTTTTTTAATTATACCTCTATAAAGCTTAAAAAAAAAGTCAAGAAAAAACCAATCACCTGTCCTCTGAAAGATGAAGAAAAAGCCCTAGGTAGTTTCTTTGCTATGTTTTTCTATATTAACGTGCAAGATGATTCCTGTATGGCATAATTGGGTAGTGTTTTCTGAAGGAATTAACTGTTTTTTGTGTTAAAAGACATGTAAAGCAGCCAAAAAGTAAATTGCCATGATTTTCTTCTGTTGTGCTAAATAGAAATTACTGGTTACTCTTAAAAAAGTCCCCTTATTTTTCCTAAAGAATTATTGTTTCCTGAATCAGTCATATGAAATCTTAAAGTACTTAACACTTCATTTTAAATGTTACCTTTAAGTAATTTTCAAGGAATAACCAATAACCTTTGGGAATAATTTTAAAGATTAATTTAAAATTCTGTTGAGTTTTCTTTGGTTCTAATTGAACCTTGTGTGTTGGCAATGTCTTCGTTTAGTTCAAGTATTGCTCCCACACTTTCCTCTGTCTTTTTTAATTTTTAGTCTATTCTACCATCAACTGCTCTTCATTGAGAAAATCCTACTGATAAAGTTCATTCCAATAGCATAAAAGATTTCTTAGCCCACACTATCATCTGGGTGAGTCTCCTATGAGCTGTTAGCATTGTATCATGTGTAGATCTCTCAGAGGACTGACTTCAGGTAAATGTTTTTCTTCTTTTCAAAGATTATTAAATCAGATGAGATCAGGTGTATTCAGGGTGATATGGCCGTAGATTCAATATTATTAAATCAATCATTTTCCTCATTATTTCTTATTTAATGAAGATGGCATCCATGTTTTTTATTATTATTTCTAATGTCCCACATGTGTTCAAGTCAAATATATTTCTTTAATAACTGTATCAATTAATTTATTTATCCTTCATTTTCCCTCTATCTTTATCTCCTTCTACAATTCCATTGTATGTAGCTTCTCTTACAAGTATGCTTTATGGTTTAAATTAATCTTTTTTTTTCTTTTTTAGTTTCATGAATTATTCAAATTTGTGTTCTCCAATCCTAAATAAGTTTTCTATATGCTTACTATTTACAGCCTCCTTTATGGTATTTATTATTAAAACCAAGCTTTTCATTTCCACAGTGTTTTCTTTAGAATTTTGCATATCCCCTTTTTCTTCATTATTACTAACTCTTGATTTAATGCAATATTCTCTTGAATTTTAAGTATATGAATTAAATACTACTAAAACATGTCTGCATTTTATTTTTCCCTCTTCTCTTTTGTTTTCATTTTTTGACAAGGCAATGATGTTCCATAGTTTCTAAAGTTCTTCATATTAGTTCTCTACTTTTAAGTATGTTATCTATTTGTATTTTCATCAATTTTCCTTTTTATGCGAACAAAGAAGATTTATTCCTGACTAACTTTGAAAATAGAAACAGACTTTCTCAGTCATTCAAAATGAACCAGTCTGGGAGAGATAGTGACTTTCTCTGTGACAGTAATCACAGGAGATATATAAATGGGACAATTTTCTGCCCCTACAACATGACTCATGGACCACAAATATTTATAGCACTATTCCATGCATCTAACTTCAGATGTCCTTACAAATTCAGGCACTGTCATGAATTGAAAGGACAATATAATAGAAATCTCTTTAATGTTAAATCATTAAAATTAAAATCTTTGCTCAAAATATCTTATTTCTTACCTACAATTGAAAATCATAAGTTGAATGTAGATAAGAAACTTAAGATACTTTGAGCAAGTATATTAACTTAAAAATATTATAACTGACAGACAATAGTTTCCTGAATATTTCTTATTTCCCAAATACTTCTGATACTGAAGTAGTATGTGTTGTTTAATTTTTTTGATCAGTCACTTACTAAATGTTATTTTCTAGAGAAGAGGCTGAAATTGGGTCTTCATAATGTGAGACATTGTAGCTTACGTGTGGTATGAACTCATGCCAAAAATAAAATACCATCACTTTCTTTAAATAAGTGATGAATATTCTAAGATTTTAGCCTATTAACCACAAACTACCCTTTAAATATCAATAGACATCACTAAATGGAAAGGAAGACTGTAAATTTAAGGAATATTGTTTAAAACCCGAAAAAGGAAAATGAGCTGCTAAAGACACTACTCAAGCACATTAATCACATTTTCACACATATGCTGTTTATTTTTGGCTCTTTTGATGTTTTCACTTTCAGTTGACCAATATTGGAATACTACTGTGTCTGCATATTACTTAGGAGTATCAGTTTCCTTCCAATGATAATTATAGAAGTAAAAGGGAGTAAAGTGGCTATCTATAGCAATAGAGAAAGGGAGGAAGATGGAAAGCCAGTGTGTCCTCACTCCCTGATAATAATAACCTTCCTTAAAATCTTCAGTGTAAGTGGAATTATAGCCTGCCTTATCCATATCTAGTCTAACCAGCTATGATCCAACAATTCCACTCCAAAGTGTTTGCCTAACTAAAATGAAGAAAAATCTCACAAGCTTTGAACACAGATGTTTATATCAGCTTCATTCATACTAGCCAACTCATTGACCATCAATTAAAAAGTGGACTCCAAAATCATATGATCATACTACCAGTAATTTGAAGTAAACAACAGCTAATGCATGCAAAAACTTAAGAAATCTTAAAAAACATTATTTTAAGCAAGGGAAATCAGACAAAAATATCATTATTAACAGTAGCACTATGTAATCATACTCTGTGTGATCCCTTTCCCTTGAGTGTAGGAAGAACTTGTGAATATAATAGAGATACAAGTCCATGTAATATATTAAAGAGCATATTTTTACAAAAATATTAGAAACATGAATTCCCAAAGCCCACAGTGGATATCATTATAAAGCATTCCTAATAAAATGATTTAGAATGCAAGTTTAAAGGGAAAATGGAATAGAAATTAGCAAGCTAGTGGAAATGTGGGTATCTTGAACATCTCATTCTGTTCTAGAGCTATAATAATTCACTTCTAGCTCACTCACATTTCTTCATTAGCTTTAGGACAGTTGCAGCAAGATGGAATTTTTGGTAGGAAACTGCATTAATTACACTGGAGAAAATGAAGCCATACAAGTCATTCAAGCTTCAACCTGTAGATGATGAGATTCCAGTGCCACTAAGATGCTTAGGAGCTTGGTGGTTTCTGTAATTTAATTAATGTCAGTGAGTCCTACCAGTTCCACCTATAAGATGGGGAGGATGGTGCCTACCTAAAATTTGTGTTGAGAAGGTAAGAAATAGTATTTTTGAAACAGGTGCTTAAAATGCAGAGATGTTAGAAGGTCCATTTAAAACCAGAAATTTTCTATAAATGTGGATACCCGTGTATCACTGTAGTATTCTGACTTTATTTCTTTTGGAGTATACCTGGGTCATATGATTCTGCCCTACTCTTTCAAGGAACCTCCATATTGATCTCAATAGTGGTTATATTAATTTGCAATTTCACCAACAGTATAAAAGAGTTCACATTTCCCCACATCCTCACTAGTATTTATTATTGTTTGAATTCTTGATGATTGCCATTCTAACTGGAGTTAGAATCTCAGTGTAGTTTTGATTTACATGTTTTGAATTGCTAGTGATGATGAACATTTTTTCAAATATTTATTAACATTTTTTTTGCATTGCTGAGAATTGAACCCAGAAGCATTCCAGCTCTGAGATATGTCCCTAGCATTATTTTATTTTATATTTTGAAACAGGATTCACTAAGTTGTGGAGGACCTCACAAGGTTGCTGAGGCTGGCTGCAAACCTGTGATCTTCCTGTCTCAGCCTCCCAAGGATTGGGATTACAGGTGTGCATCACTGCTCCAGATTGCATTTCTTCTTTTGAGAAATGCCTATTCAGTTCAATTGTCTTTTTAAGTGTTGTTTTTAAACTTCTTATAGTTTAGATGTTAGTCCTATATCAGGGGGAGTAATTGGCAGATTTTCTCCCATTCTGTAGGCTCTCACTTCCAACTGTTGATGGTTTCCTTTGTTTATAAGCAGCACAATTCACAATAGCCAAATTATAGAATCAATTGGACTGTTCAACAAAAGATGAATAGATAAAGAAAAGGTGGTATATGCATACAATGTAATTTTATTCAGCCGTAAAGAAGAGCAAATTTTGTTATCGGTAGGCAAATGGATGAAACTAGAGAATATTATGCCAAGTGAGTCAGGAAGCCAAGGGTCATATGTTTTCTCTAGCATGTGAAAGCTAGAGAGAAAATATAAAACAAAAAGGGCTTTAGATAAATGAGGAGAAGCCAGTACACTAGTGGAAAGGGATTGAGAAAGAGAGCTAAAAGGGGTAAGAGGAGGCTTAATGAAGGAAATAGTTCAAATAATGCTATGTCTATATATGAAGGTATAATTAGCAATCTGACTAATATGTGTGGGAGGGGCAGGAGAGTGTGGTGAAATCCAAAGAGAAACACACCAAGTAGGGTGTGCATGTACGTGTGCATCACACTGAACCTCACTATGGTTTATAATTACAACGCACCAATAACAGTACATTAAAATATGTAAACTAAAATTAGAAATTTCCAAAAAAAAAGTCCCCATTTTTTTTTCAGTCCCTAGCCATTTCTTGTTAACCTATTCCTTAAGTTATTTTCTCTATCCTGGCTTTCTGGTAGCAGGAAGATTAGACAAAGCCAAAGAACCAGAATTGTAGCATATCTCTGGTTCCGACAATCTGGTGGAATTTCCATACATACATTTCCTGGCTTTTGGTTATATAAATTGTAATGCTTCTATACAATGTGCCAAAGAAGATTAGATTACTTCTCTGTTTTTACCAAATTGCAATTCATTTTTCTTTCTTTTTTTTTTTTTTTTTTTTTTTTTGCGGTACTGGGGTTTGAACTCAGAGGCATTCTACCTCCGAGCTATACTCCCAGCCCTATTTTTTATTCTTTATTTTGAAACCGAGTCTCACTAAGTTGCGGAGTGCCTCACTAGGTAGCTGAGGCTGGCCGCGAACCCGGATCCTCAGGTCTCAGCCTCCCGAATGCTGGGATTACAAGCGTGCGCCACCACGCCCGGTTCTCATTCTCATTTTTCTTTTTTTATGTCTTTTTGTCTGTGTGTGTGTGTGTGTGTGTGTGTGTGTGTGTGTGTGTGTGTTACTGAGGATGAAACCCAGGGCATTTTATCTCTGAGCTACACCTGCAACTTTTTTTAATGTATATATGTACGTATGTATTTGTGTTTTGGGGAGGAGGTACTGGGATTGAACCCAGGGGCATTCTACCTCAGAGCTACATCCTCATCCTCATCCCTATTTATTTTTATTTTGAAACAGGGTCTCACTAGGTTGATGTAAATATCACCACTTGCCGAGTCTGTCCTTGAACCTGTGATCCTTCTGTTTTAGCCTCCCAAGTATTGGAATTACAGGCATGTACTATCATGCCCCATTTAATGTTTTATTAATTCTGATGGAGGCAGGTGATCACATCCAGTCAGTTGGGACCCCAGATAAAAGTCTTGGTCTTAGGTACTGATAACAGAATCTTTATTACTTGGATAATATTTTTACAGACTCAATAACACTATCTGAGAAAATATTGTTTTAAATGTTCTGAAATGATGTCTACATTAGAATTAAAAATATACTAGGAATTATAATAACAAATCAAAGTTCTCCTTCTAATGTTGTCTGGACAGAAAAAAATGCATCTTGGAATGTTCATAGACTTTGATTAAGAGAGCCATCAAACAAATAAAATAAAGCTTCTTCTGTCTTCAGTTATCATATCTTGTGTAAAAGGAGATTATTATCAATTGCAGTAATGTGAAAATAGCCATTCAGTGGGTTAACTTTAGAAAAAAGCTTAGAGTTGTAATAGTCTTTTGGTAGGGTCTTCAGTTTTTTTTTTTTAATGTGTAGAATTATATCATATGCAAACCACTAATGTTAGTTGTTTAAATTTTGGTAATATTCATCAGTGAAGCAATCCATCCTGAGTTTTTCTATTTTGAAAGAAATTCTGCTGTTGATTAATCTCATTTCTTTTTATTGGTCTATTAAGATTTTTTAAAATATTCTGTTAGTTCAATATTATTAGGTCATATGTGTCTAGAAATTTATTTCATCTATATTTTTGGATGTTCCCCTTCCTATTTGTATGCCTTTTATTTCTTGTTCTTACCTAATTGCTTTGGCAAAAACTTCTAGTACCATATTGAATAAGAGCAGTGAGAGTGGACACCATTGTCTTGTTCTTGATCTTATAGGAAAGATTTTTTGTTTTTTCAAATTTATTATGTTGGGAGTAGTTTGTACTATTTAACCTTTATTATGTTGAGGTATGATCCTCCTATACCTAATTCATTCAAGACTTTTATCATGAAATGTTGTTGAATTTTATCAAGTTCTTTTTCTGCCTATATTGAGATAGTGATTTTGATTCTTTATTTTGTTGCTGTAATGTACTACATTTATTGACTTATGTATGGTAAACCATCCTTGCATTGGAATGAAACCTACTTGATTATGATCTATGATCTTTCTGATGTGCTGTTTGACTCAATTTGCTAGTATTTTATTAAGGATATTTCCATCTATATT
Organism: Graphiurus murinus; assembly: GCA_004027655.1. Taxonomy (NCBI): domain Eukaryota; kingdom Metazoa; phylum Chordata; class Mammalia; order Rodentia; family Gliridae; genus Graphiurus; species Graphiurus murinus. Next base: position 94,190 of record PVLC010002163.1, on the reverse strand, counting down.
CATTGAAGATATCGGTAACTGGATAATTATGGCCTCATCAAATGAGTTTGAATGGGTTCATTTCTTTTTTACTTATGGAATAGTTTTAGAAGCATTAAAGTTTTGTCTTATTTAAAAGTTTGGTAACATTCAGAAGCAAGGCAATCAGACCTGGGTTTTCTTTTTTGAAAGAAGTTCTATTATTGATTCAATCTCATTTCATTTTATTGTTCGATTCAGGGTTTTTATATCCTCTTGGTTCAATGTCCAAAAATTTGTTCATCTCTTCTATATTTTCCAATTTGCTGGCATGTAGTTTTTCATAATCCCTAATAATCTCTTGTATTTTTATGGTATTGGTTATAATGTCTCCCTGTTCATGTCTAAACAAATTCAAATTCAGTAAAGTACAGGATACAAAACCCACATTTTCTGATAAAGAAATCATGAAAGCAGTCCCATTTATAATAGCTATAAAATAACTACCTAGGAATAAAAATGTGAATGACTTCTACAATAAAAATTACAAAATATTGATAGAAATTGAAGAAGACAAAGAAATATAGACAGAACTTTCATTTTATGCATTGTAAGAATTAATATTGCTAAAATGTCCATACAACCCAAAGCAACCTATTAGTTTTAATTCAATCCTGGTCAAAATGCCAATGATATTCTTCATAGAGCTAGAAAAAAAATCTCAAAATTTATACAAAAGAATGAAAAGCTCCGAATAGCCATAGCAATCTTGAGCAAAAACAACAGAGTTGGTTCACTTTGCGTTTATCTACTCAGGGTCCCAACATTTTACATAAAATGAATTAGTGGAGGCAGAAACCATTTTTTTTCCCAGATTTTAGTTGTATTATATCAAGACACATTAATATTTTCAGTCTTGGCTAGTTGGTATAATATTTGAGTTTTGAAACTGAAAAAAAAAAAAAAACCCTAAAGAACAAACATAGGATTTTATGCAATTTAAATTGCATAGGCAAAGAATCCCACATATTATGAAAGGGTAACACTTAAATGTCTTCCTCAGATTGACTGCTTAGAAAAATATGAGAATAAAGAGCAAATAATAAATTTAACTTGGGTTAAATAAGAACAATTTCAGGACTATGTTCCCCCTTTACCTAAACTTTTAAGAATTATATATTCTTTCATAGTAATTAATCATGGAATCTTTGCTTGTGTGTCAAGACTGAAGTTTTGAAACTTTTCATTGTTCTAAGATATTTTGCTTCTACTTTGTAATTTATAAATAACATTCAAATAAATTAATTTGTATACTGTTTGCACATGTTGTCTGCTTAATTTCAGAGGTTATTAGAATCCCATCCTCATTTGAAATGGAATAAAAACTAATGATCCTGAACCTGAAGATATTTTTGCTGGGGTCCAGGGCAGAGGCCTGAATCTGAGGTCTCCACTGACTTGATTTGGTCACCTGCCTTCATTAGGAGCAAAAGAAAGTGAGATAAAAAGGAAAATGAAAATATGTGGTGGCCCATGCTTGTAATCCCAGTACTTAGGAGGCTAAGATAGGAGGATCACAGGTTTGAGGACAGCCTCAGCAAGTAGTGAGACTCATCAACCTGGTGAGAACTTGTTTCCAAATAAGAAATAAAAAATCGGGTTGGGGGTAGCTTGAAGGTAGAATGCCTCTTGGTTCAATCCCTAGTACTAAAAAAAAAAAAAAAAGGAAAATGAATTTATTCACACTTCAGCCAAACTGGGAGGATAGATAATTTGCCTTCTCCCAACCCATAAAGGCATTACAATTTATAGGAGGAATAGAGCCAAGAAGTATACATCTGTGGGTTCAGTTGGGTGTGGCCCCGTGCAGTGGCGAGGTACACTGCTACACTGCAGTTCTGGTTTTCTGAGTTATGTTGTGTCCTTTTGCACCAGGGCCCAAGCCTTGGGGGACAGTTTCAGCTTCTGATCTCAGCATGAAAGGATTGCCTGTAGGATGATGGCATGGAGAAAATAGCTTAAAGAGCAGATTAGTAGGCATCAAGGGGGGAAAAAAAACAAATAAAACAATTTGAGGCAATTTTAAGGGAGCATATTAGAATATTTTTGCCCACTGAGTTTTTCCTCTAACTCGATGTATCACAGATTGTGTTATGTGCACATGCAGTGATAGGTGAGACGAATGTAGCCAGCACATTGTCATTTATACTTGTAATATTTATATGTTGTAAAAGTAATTTCAGAAAAGGCATAAGCACATTGAATCTAACATAACAATGATATCACTGCTCAGGAAAAACCTAGTATTTTAAAATAAGTTAAAAATTAAGCCGGGCGTGGTGGTGCACGCTTGTAATCCCAGCATTCGGGAGGCTGAGACCAGAGGATCCGGGTTCGAGGCCAGCCTCAGCTACCTAGTGAGGCACTCCGCAACTTAATGAGACCTCGTTTCAAAATAAAGAATAAAAAATATAGGGCTGAGGGTGTAGCTCGGAGGTAGAATGTCCTGAGTTCAACCCCCAGTACTGCAAAAAAAAAATTAAATTAAATTAAACTGCACTAATAATATACATAATATTAACTTACATTAAACTGCATAAATCCATTAATTGCTTAATTAATGTGTAGTTTAATTTAATGATAATATGTAAATATGATATAATGCTCTGTCAATAATAGTACATTCGTGTTCATGTAGAGCAGAAAAGTCATATAAATTGTTAGAGAAAAGACTAGAAAACATCATTCCCCATTGCTGGTCTATTGAGAGTACTATGTCTAATTTGTGTCCATCCTCTACGCTACCCCGTTAGAAGCTGAGAAAAGACTGAGTGAAATTCTACTTTTGCCTAATTTTGGAGGGTCAAATGTTAATATGGAAAGGGAATTTAGTTCTAATTCCAGCTCTGAATGTTATGTGTGCAGAATTGGGAAATCATTAAAGCTCTCACATTAATTTCTGCAAATCTATTAAATCAAATTTATAAATGACATAAATTAGATTGTCTTAAGCACAAACCTACTTCATGTCAGTAATAGAATTATTTAATACCTTACAAATTAAAGTATGTCTTGAATCAGTTACACATTTCAAATCAAAATAATTTTGTAGAAAAAGGAATTGAACTTCAATGTATGTGCCTGTGGAAGACCCTCCACTCCCCGTCCCCAATGATCTGAAGCTTGTCTTTTAAGTTATTTGCAAGTCTGTTCTTTGTAGCTGACTGACAGCAAGGACAGATAATGCTTGTATAAAAAGATGCAAATTCTGTCCTGTCCTGTGAAGATTCATTTGCCTTCCTCACCAAACTAGGTTTTATACATTTCTGATCTATAAATGTGTCTGCCTTTGGACTCTCTTTTGAACTGATTACATCCAACAGGTTTCCTTATTGATTACTGATCAGAATAATCTTTAAGATGTATGTGCTTCTGAATCTGTATGAGAGCTTTGGTTTTACCTGCTTTTAAGAATTACCTTTTAGTAAGCTACTATCTCAGACAACTCAAAATCACAGATCATCCAAAGACTACAAAATACATTCCTAATAAGAAAATATTTTTAAAATGGGTTAAATTGATGGTTCTCAGATTTTAATATGCTAGAGAATTATGGAAATTTGAAAGTGAGGTAAGAGGTTCCTCTTCCCCTTTTCTGAGAACTATTTTAGAAAACTTATAAATTCTTCCTCTTTGAAATGCATGAAAGTCTTTGAAAAAGCAAAATAAGTGTCTTGTGATCCAGCACTGCCTTTCCTAAGGACCTGAGAACCACTTCTGAATATAATTCTTAAGGAAAACAACACCCCTGTCTCTATGTTTCTGTAAAGGGAGGAGCCTAACTTTGGCAGGGGCTCTGCTGCAAAACTCTTTCTTGATATAAAAATATGAGCAGTTTGTTGAGCCCTTTGTCAGCATTGAACAGCCTGCTATGTCTACAGGGATTCTCAGTTGGTGCTCATTAAGCTCCTGACTGCAAGCCAACTTTTATGAATCAATTTAATTTAACTAGAAAATATAAAATTATTTATTTTTTCTCCTTCCCTCTTCCCATTCTCTTTCTTCTTTTATTTAATTCTTTCTTCTACTCTCACTACCAGCATCTAAAGAAAACAAGTCTCAGGATAAGCTTTGGCGTCTACAAGTAGGCATCTGTGATAAGATCTGTCTTGCCATAAAGTGGGTAAGGTCCCAGTTCTCTATCATTTTGGAATTCTTAGGACAGAATCTAAAAAGTTGAATGGAAAGTTCATTTAGAGGCAAATGTGGCAGCGTTCTGATAATATTATTCTGCTGACCATTGACTGGAGTCAGATCCTCCCAATCAGTTGGGTCCACAAATCCATTTAAATGAAAGCATACCCATTTTTCACATGAAAGCTCTTGTCCAAAATTTCTCATTAGTTGACAAATCACAATTTTACCAGTAGACAAGCATTCCATCCAACTTTCACAGTGTTAATTAGTGTAGCTCTGGGTGTTGATGGAAGATAAAGGTAGTTGAAAGACCAGTGGAAGCTGCCCTCTGAGATGGCCTTTAGATTAAAGGAGAGCGACCACCTCCAGTGTGTGAATTCTTGATTAGGGTAACTGCTGCCCCTAGGGTACAAGTAGAAACTGACAGATTTTATTCAGTCTCTGTGATGGAATATTTTTAAGTAAATTTCTTATAGTATCAGTTTGGCTCATGCATCTCCTGTAATTTTTTTAAGTGTCATAATTACCCAATTTTCATCCTTTTTTTCCAAACTTTTTTCTTTCTGACTTTGAATTGCTGGGTATAAATATTCCTTAGTTGGGAAGTGGCAAATTTTCTTCAGAGTTTCATCAGATTCTGCACTGCCTCCCCCCCCCCCCCCACCAATCTGTCTCTGACTATAATTCTGTTGTCATCATATTTTCTGATCAGACCACTTCATTCTTTTAAAAAAACACCTGCTTTGGTCTCTGTAAGCATTTGATTTTGACATTCCAGTAATTCTTATCATTGACTATAGTTAGAAATCTGTATTGAAGAGATTTCTAATCTCTTGTTTAAAGTAAAGATTTTGTAAAGGGATAGATTATTTAAAAAAATAAAATTGCTAGAGTCTGGTGTAAAGGCCAAAGGTACCCACAGAGAGTGGGAGCTGGAAATGGACATGTAATTGTTATAGAGCGATCATCTCTTCTAGAAATAAATGGCATATGGTGGCTATTTCTTCCTCAATCCTTGCTTCATGGAAAGTTTTCAAATGGAAATCCCGAATAGGGAACTATAAGAGGATCATTTAGGGAGACAATGTACAGTTTAAGAGAAGGCCATGGATAAAGGGTTGTGTTCCAGAAAAGAGTCTAGAGCAGACAGACCATTTCCCAGAGTGGAAAACCAGCATGGAACATAGGCAGGTGTTCGTGTCTACCTAGCTGCCTAAAGAAGGGAGAAGAGTTTCCTCAATCCTTTTAGAGTCCCTGTCTGTGCCTAAAAATTAAACTGACAAAGGCAGAATAATATGAGAAAAGCATACAAAATTAGTTAATAAGCCACGTAGGGTGGCACATGTCTGTAATCCTAGTACTTGGGAGGCTGAGACAGGAGGATCCGTAGGTTTGAGGACAGCCTCAAGCCTCAACAACTTAGTGAGTCCCCCAGCAACTTAGCAAGACCTTGTTTCAAAATGAAAAATAAAATAGGGCTGAGGATTTAGCTCAGAGGTAGAATGTCTCTGGGTTCAATCTCCACTACTACAATAAATGCATAAATACATAAATAGATACATGAATAAAGAAAATTAATAAAAGTTTTACATGGATAGTGGAAGCCTCCATAAAAAAAAAAGAACCAAGGAAAATTGTGCATTTTTATGTAGGTTTGATGAAAGAAGAGGATAGCTGTCTAGAGACCTGACTGGACTAATGGGTATGGTCTAATTGTAACAACTGGGGAACTCAGTAAGTCAGCTTCACATTCTTTCCTGTGTCTCTGTAAGACATCCCATTTCTCCCTGTAAAACAAGAAACTTGTCACTTGTCTTTGGGGAAGAAGGGAAGGAGAGGTCAAAGATTGACTTTCCTCGGTTTTATGGCCTGCTTTAGGAAAAAAAGGGATTATGGGACAGTCAGAAACATCCTGCTTTTGTATGTCTTATTTTCCTTTAGCTTAAAGTACACAGTACACTGAGGTGACATATTTTGGGTCATTGTGTTCTGAGCCACAATGGGGGTGGGGGTAAGTTGAAGAACAGGGTATAATAGAACCAAAATTTCAGGTGATAAGTGCCCAAAATAGTTTTCATGACCAAAGAAATTACTGAGGGCTGTTTCTAGGTACAAATTTTCAATTAAGGATATAATCTTTTTAAATGTAAAAACAGGAGAAGAAAATTAGACAAACAATAATGCTTTTGGAAAAGTATCATACTAATAGTTTTATACCATGATTATGCAATTATGTTATTACTCTCATATTGTATTTGATACTGGACAAAATGGACTTATTTTGTGTGTTTCTAGCCATCTTTAGCACAAAAGGATAGACACTCCAAATTTTTCCTACTTTTTTTATTGCATGCACACTGAAAAGTATTATTTTACTGTAACATTTTTCAAAGAAGTCAAAATGGTAAAAGGACTATCCTTTGTTCATTTAATGAGAATAATTGCAACTGATATAAAAGTCCTTTGTGTAAAAAATGACACATTATGTAGACTGCAAGTCTAAATGAAACAAATGCAATTTTTGCTAATTTAAAAAATTAAAAGTTATATAAATCTTATTAAGAAATATATAGGATAATCTTAGTCCTTACATACCTAAATGAATAGAATTATTTATTAATAAGAAAACAATATGTACAAAATATGCAATTTAAATTAAATGTGAACTGAATGCTGATTTTTTTCTCTTTGTTTTTTCACTGGTTAAAACAGTTACCAATTTTTCTAATTATATAACAGCAACTTTTAGCACCTAGCAATTGAAATTTAACAAAAGAAAGAATATTTCATAACCTGTTCTATTAAAAATATCTTTGTGGTGTGAAATAAAAAGAAAAGATCACAGGAAATTTTAAGTGGGTGTGGGGAGACTTTGTATAAACCAAAGCTAAAGCAGAAAACTCCTGAAATTCATATTAATGGAGGGAAAAAAAACCCTTAAGACAGCTAAGACTCAGTTTTTCTTATATATGGTTCCTTCCCCAATAAAGAAATAAAAATTATAAGTTTGTGGATTTATCTTTTCATTGGATCTAATAATTTTGAAAATACATATTCCTGATGGAAGATATTATATAATAATAAGTAATTGCTGTCTTTGTTTCATAGATCCTGGGCAGATAACATGAAAGTGAAGGGTTGATTTGCAACATTAGTGCTGAAATAATATGAGAGAGAAGGCCATAGAAGATAAGGAATTAGAAGGTATAGGTAGGTAAGGGAACTATAGTAACTTAGCCAGAGTTCTATTTTTATTTATTATGCTAAATGAGATTACTCAGTCTCAGAAAACAAATAGTTGCATGTTTTCTGCCATATGTGGAAGCTAGATAGGAATTGGGAAACAAGGATAGCCTCAGATGGAAGAGCCTCAGAGACTCCAGTGAAGACATGGAGTGGGATATCGGAGGCGGGGGAGGGATGGAGGTGTAAAGAGGGTAACAACTGAAATAATGCTATGTATGTTTATTAAATTACCAATGCTAATCTTGAAGGCATGTATGGGGAAGGGAAGGGGGTGGGGGGTCCCAGAGAGAAATGCTCCAAGAGTTATATGCATGTATGTTCCTCTCACTCAGTATGACATATCATTACAATGCACCAATAAAAGCATAAAAATAAATAAAATAATTGTACTTTACAGAAAATGTTCAGTGTAAAATGTATAAAAATAAGATAGAAAATATATAGTGAATTTAAAACAGATGTAAGTGGTAATGATATTTTGACTTTTTTCTCAACTCATTTCTCTGCAAAAATGTGTATCCATAAGATACATGTATATATAAAAATTTAAATCATATATGCATATATGCTGTATATACATAATCATATATATATATATACACATGTAATTTGGTGCCAAACATTTTAATTTTTTTCTTTAATAATATATCTGTGCATGTTAGGGCATGATGGTGCATGCCTGTAATCCTAGTACTTGGGAAACTGACACAGAAGGATCACAGGTTTAGTCCAGCCTCAGGAACTTAGCAAGACACTCAGAAACCTAGCAAAAACTGTTTCAAAATAAATAAATGAATGAATAAATAAAAAGGGCTGGAGATGTAGGTTAGAGGTAGAAAGTACCTGAGTTCAATCCCCAGTATCACCCACCCCCAACACACACACAATATATGTATACGTAATATATATATATATATGTATATGTATGTATATGTACATATATATATATGTCGGCATATGGTAAAGTTTTGTTTTTCTCAAGTCTTTAAGCACTTTTAAAAATTACATTTTTAACCTATGATTTTTTTTCTTAGAAAATTTTCAAGTGGGATAAACTAGGCCAAATAAAATAAATACTTTTAAGCTTATTGATACATATTAGCAAATTCCTTTTGAGAAATATTATACCAATTGCCTATTCATCTGAGAGGACTAAATAGTCATCTATACCATTTCAGTCTTAATATTACATCCAAATTATTTCAGAAAGCTCAATATGCGCAATTATCCTATTCAGTCTTAGCAGATTCATCAGAGAAAACCATAATATTCTTTTTATGAGAAGTTTCTGATATTTAAGAATTATAATTTTCAGGAAATACTTTGTCTAGGAGAAATTCTGTTCCTCCCATTTTCTTTTTGTAAAATTATCCACAGTTAAGAAAATTTATAATGTATTACATTTGAATAAAATTGAAACTGATATTATTTCCATGATTACAGTTGCCATTGAATCTGCAAGGCACCCAACTCCATTAGCAGTCATGAAAGCTGTTCACTAAATGTTTCTGTTTCTCCTCTTTCTGGGGAACATGGAAACATGGAAAGTCTTTGCTTTCTGAGATTAGATGTTCCTATATAACTTGATTTAGTCAATTTGATGTGAGTAGAAAGGAAGGCTATGTCTCTTTCAGACAGAAGCTTTGAAAATCAGTTCCTAATTTACCAAATATCTTTAGATGAGGTCTCTATCAGCTTAGTTCCTGAGTGGTTACCATTAGCAGAGGCTCCCTGTTAACCTGAATTGCACAGGAAGGTGTGAATAGGAAATGAAATTTTATGTAGCTAATTTGCTAAATATAACTTCTCTATCCTGACTAATGCAAGAAGTGGCTTAAAATATGGGGAATGGGCTTCACAAGTGGGTGGAAGGAACACCAAGGAAACTAACATTGGAGTCTAGAATGAAATCACAATCTATTATGTAGTGGCAATCTAGTTAGTAAAACCATCACAATTATTTGGAAGGGAAATTTCAATCTCCTATTGGAAGAATTTGGAAAAATAAATGTTAGTAGTATATTTTACTAAAACATCTAGACCTCAGATTTTTTTTTTTTTTAAAAAGGCTGGTTTGTGAGCAAAGAAAAGAATTCATAAATTTGATGAGTTACAATGTTGGAATATACAACCTCTCAAACTCAATAAGTAGAAAACAAAATGGAGAAGGCCTTTAATGACAAAAGCTAAGTTAAACTCAGCATTATCATAAGAATTAAATCAAAGGGGTACACAGCCCTTTTAAAACCTGATCCCAAATTTTTCAGCACTTCTGCCATTGAAAGATGTGATCTGTTCCTTTGTTTTAATCTGGGGGTGACTGTGACTGCTTCAACCAGTAGAGTGTAGCAGGACAGATGCCATCAGGCTTGCAAGACTGGGTCAGGAGGCTCATGTCTGGAGGCCTCCTCTTCTGGTGAGGGAGTGCTCTTTGGTACCTAGAAGCTGTGTCCTCACCTGGTGGAAGGGACAAGCAGTTCTCTGTGACCTCTTTTATAATGGCACTAATTCCATCAGCTCCCCAGTCCCCATTATTGATGAGGTTCTGACATATGAATTGGAGGGGGAGACACAGAACCATTCAACTATAGCAGTATATGTGTATATATACACATATTTGTATGAGTTAATGACAGTTTTGTAACTATTTTGTTTACTTTTTTTCCAAAAGAAAGATATTTTCAGTATTTTTCTCTAACTGGTTATATATACTTTAATACTGTTAATGATATATATTTCATCTTTGACAGAATGACCTAAATTGGAGAAAATGAATCCAACCATTGTTAGAACTATATTAATGAATTTACTGTTTGAAACATTTCTTGACTGACATAACTTTAATATCATTTAGATATTTGAGAAATTCTGTGTATGGAACCAACATCCTAACAATAATCACTTAATTTCTCACCATGCATGTATGTTTCCATCTCTCTGAACTTATATCACTTCTATCATTATAATGTATAATTTAAATTCACTAATAAAGCATAAGAAACGGGGCTGGCAATGACATTGTGGCTTTTGCAGCAAAGCAAGGAGGGGGCAAAAGATTCAAGTTGTAATTTTTAGTCAACAGCGAAAAGAATATCAAGCCTAAGAGTTAGGATGACCAGGCGATACAGAAAAAGAACTTACAAAAGAACAACTTCCCTCATGGCACAATAAATAAAATATTTTGTAGCTTCATGTGTTAAAATTATCATTTTAAATGTCTGCTTAGTACCAAAATAACATTTGAAGTGTATATGTTTGTTTCTGTAGCAGAATTGTGTGTTCTGCTTTTAACATGTCAGTGATATACACATATCCCTTGGGGTGAATGGTAAATAAAGACAACCGTTTAGTGCAAATTATACATTTATCATTAACTTTCTTGATGTGCAAAATTTCAGCATTTAATTTTTCATTAACAATGCACCTTTTTAACACCAGGCTGCTTCAGAGAGCTTATTGCTTCTCTTTAAGAAACAGCTGTCAACTTGCAGCACACAGCAGCAGTGTCACAGCAGAACATGATCTCGGATCCATGGAGCCTTTATTTCTAGTACACATTTTAGATCCACCCCACTGCTAATTTCCCTTGTTATCCACTGACCTGTTGACTAGAGGCTTCACGCATCTCAAAGGCAACACAGTGTGTTTCTCTTTTTCTGACTTAGCTAAAAGGGAAAGTTACTAGCTGACAATGAGCAGGAGAAAGGTACTTCTTTTCAGCAATGTTTGTGAATATTTTTTATTACCCCAACTTAACTACTCTCTGATTCTTCACCATCCCTTGGTGTTTTGGGCAAAGAAGGATTTTATCTGGGGACTACTCCTTAGTTGTTCTTTCATAAGTTCTTTCTCTGTATCACCTGGTCATCCTCTCAGGCTTGATATTCTTTTCTCTGTTGACTAAAAATTACAACTTGAATCTTTTGCCCCCTTCTTGCTCTGCTGCAAAAGCCACAATGTCATTGCCAGCCCCGTTTCTTATACTTTATCAGTGAATCTAAATTATACATCTTAATGATAGACGTTCAGAGAGGTGGAAACATACATGCATACAGTACTTGGTGTGCTTCCCTTGGATCCACCTCACTCCCTTCTCCTCCCTATACATGTTTTTGGGATTGGTGTTAATAATTTATTATATGTACATAGCATTATTTGAACTAGTTCCACATGTAATTTTTTATGTTTACACAGAACTATTTGAACTGTTTCCTACAGCAAGAGACTGGCTAGCTATAGCAGACTTCATTGAGTGGTAATGATAACTTGATCTGAGTTACAGCTTAGAACGACCAGAGTATTGTTTACCTAAATATGATTACTCTATTTTCTGAAGGAAAATAATAAATAGATATTTTTCCTGCTTTATCTTGAGATCTACATGTTCTCCTTTTTCCAGTGGTGCGATTGTTTCTCAAAACACATTGAGAACTCCTTTTTTCATTTACTTGTGCATTATATTGTTCATTCAATAAAAATCTAAATTTGTTTTTTATTGCATATCAGTCAATACCAAAGCTAGAATAGTAAGGAAAAAATTTGTAAGTTCCAACCCTCAAGAATTTACAACTAGAGTTGAAGCTAAAAAGTATCTATAACATAGAGAAATGAAAAGAAATGGAAAAAAAATGCCGTAGAGTATGCAGTAGTAAGGTAGATCACTGGGGAATTGGTCAACTGTGCCACTGTAGGTTCCTCCAAGTAAATAGCACTTGTGCATCACATTTAACAGAGAAAATGATAGAGAATAGGAATGTCATAGTACACTTGACAGCATGTGTAATATTCCTCTACTGGGAAAAAGTTGATTAAGTACAAGACTACAAGAAAGCTAATAGGATTAAATGAAGATTAAGAAAGTGTATAATATGAGTTGAAGCTGACAGGTTGGTCAGAGCCAGATAAGGGGAGGTTATATTCCTTGCCTGTATACAGACAGCTGATTTTCAGTGGAAAAAATGACAAAATTTACATTTTGAAAATAATTCTCTGCAGGCATAGAGGAAATAGAGAGCATAGCGTGGGTGTGAGCAGGGGCTCTGTCACTTGTCCTGGTTACAACTATTGGTTAACAATGGTGTTGTTTGTTTGTTTGGGGGGGGGGTACTACAGAAGGAATCCAGGGGCATTCTACCTCCGAGCTACACCCCCAGCTCTATTTTTTATTCTTTATTTTGAAACAGGGTCTCACTAAGTTGTGGAGGACCTCACTAAGCAGCTGAGGCTGGCCACAAACATGGATCCTCCAGTCTCAGGCTCCCAAGTACTGGGATTACTTTAACTGATTTTTTTTTTTTTTACTGTTGAGTTTCAAGAGTTCTTTGTATATTTTGCATAGAGGTCATTTATTGCATTTGTGTCTTATCCAGTCTGTGATTGGTCTTTTTACTCTCTTAACATTTCCTATCTTAGAAAAATTTAATTTTTCAACATTTTAAATACTTTTTAGTGCATTATAGTTACATATCATAATGTAGTTCGTAGTGATGATGGCATACATGCACACAGCACTCGATGGGCTTTCCCCTGGATCCCTCCCCACTCCCCCCTTCCCCATATAGGATACTGAGATTGACGTTGGTAGTTCCACATATGTACAAAATGTCAGTGGAGGTGTTTCCTTCATTGATTCTCCCCCATTCCCTTACCCTAGACTTCCTCCTTTGCTCCACTGGAAATTCTCCATTATCTGAAGTGTCTCTAATATCCTGATTACTCCCTAGCTTCTGCATATGAGAGAAAACATAAGACCTTTTACTTTCTAGAGCTGGCTAATCTCCCTTAATATAATATTCTCCAAGTCCATTTATTTTCCTGCAAATTATATAATTTTGTTCTTTACTGCTGAGTAGAATTCTACTGTGTGTATATCCCATAATTTTGTAATCTATTGATGGACACCTTGGCTGGTTCCATAATTTTTTTCTATGAATTGTGCTACTATAAACATGGATATGGCATCACAATTCCTTACTTCAAATTACTATAGAACTATAGAAATAAAAATAACAATGGTATTGGCAAAAAAAAAAAACACCTAGATACATAGACCAATAAAACAGAATAGAAGATACAGAAACAAATCTACACACTTATAGTCAATTGGTTTTTGACAAATATGTCAAACACATATACTGGAGAAAAGATAGCCTTTTCAAATTATGTTAGGAAAACTCATTATCCACTTGTAGAAAAATTAACTTAAATCCCTGCTTCTCGCCCTGCACAAGACTCAACTTGGGATTGATCAAAGTCCTGGAAATTAGACCAGAGACTTTGAAATTACTAGAGGAAGACATAGGTACAACACTCTGACATATTGGCACAGGTAGAAATTTCCACAACAAGATCTCCAAAGCTCAGGAAATCAAAACAAGAATTAATAAACGGAATGACATCAAACTAAAAAGCTTCTGCTCATTGAAGGAAACCATCGAGAGTCTAAAGAGAAAGCCTACAGAATGGGAGAAAATCTTTGACAGCAACTCCTCTGGTAGAGGACTAATATCTTGAATATACAAAGTATTTAAAAGTCTTAACACTAAAAAAATACTCCAATCAAGAAATGGCCAATTGAACTAAATAGACACTTCACAAAAGAAGAAATACAAATGGCCAATAAATACATGAAAAAATGTTCAACATCATCAGCAATCAGGGAGATGCAATTCAAAACTTCACTGAGGTTCCATCTAAGTCCAATTAGAATGAAGGCAAAAAACATTAAAGAGTCAAACAACAATAAATACTGGCAAGGATGTGGGGATATAGGAACTCTTCCGTGGAATTGTAAATTAGTTCAGCCATTATGGAGATTAGTGTGAAGGTTTCTCAGAAAACTTGGAATGGATCCATTATGTGATCCAGTTATACTGCTCTTGGCTATCTTTTCAAAGGAACTGAAATCAGAAGTTTAATTTTAGTAAAGTACACTTCTTGTTTGTTTTCATGAATTGTGCTTTTGGTGTATATGAACACTCCTTGTAAAAAAAACTAATATCACTTAGATTTTCTCCTATGTTATCTTCTGGAATTTTTTTTTATAGATTTACACTTTATATATAAGTTAAGATCCATTTTGAGTTAATTTTGGTGCCTGCTGCTAAGGAAGGTCTGTGACTCAATTAATTTCTTTTTATGTGGATATCCAGTTGTTTTATAACTGTTGGTTCCTTTATAAAATTACCTTTGTTTCTTTGACAAAGATCAATTGACTGTGTATCCCTAAGTTTATTAATGGGTTTTTTATTCTAATCCACTGATCTATTTGCTAATTTTTCACCAATAATACAGTTTTAGTTACTGTAGCTTTTTAGTAAGCCTACAAAAGAGGCAATATCAGTCCTCTGATTTTGCTATTCCTCACTATTGTGTTGGCTCCACTGGGTCTTTTGTTTATCATATAAAATTTAGAATCAATTTTTCAATATCTAAAAATAATTTACCGTGGTTTTTTAGTGAGATTGTGTTGAATCTATAAGCAAATTTTGAAAGAAATGACATGACAACAAGATTTAAATCTTCTTGTGCAGGAAAATAACATTTTTTCTCAGTTATTTAGATCTTATTTGGTTCCTTTTCATAAGAGTTTTATAGTCTTAATAAACTATATCCTGCATGTATTTTGTTAAAATTTGCACATGGATATTTCTTGCTTTTTAAAATGTTTTTGTTCCTATAATATAATAGGAGCTATATTTGGCTTTTGTCCCCAGTCCTGTCATAGAGTTCCTAAAATGGAATTTCCCCAGTGATATAAGTGGCTTTTGTCATTTCTGATCCAGTTTTGATTCCTCTAAGTTTATGCTAATAAGTTTATTTAGGGTGAGTACCCTAACTATCCTCTAACTCTCCTTAGCATGGGGCTGACCACCAGAAAGATCAAGTGATTACAGGGTCTGGGAAGGAGCAGGGTGGAAATTAAGCTCATTTGAGCGCCATACAAACTCTACAATAAAATTTTTATGAGCTTCTGGGTTTCTAAATACATGGCATTCTGGGAAGATGGTATACCCAGAAATGACAGGGAAGCTCCACACTGTACCCACAACTCACCCGCCCCCCACCATGCATCTCTTCCGTATGTCAGTCTGATAGTTTTGTTTACATTCTTTTGGGTAAATACCCAGAAGTGGTATTGCTGAATCATATGGTAGGTTGGTTTCCATTCATCTGAGGATCCTCCATACTGTTTTCCAAAGTGGTTGCACTAATTTGCAATCCCACCAACAATGTATTAGGGTTCCCACTTCTCCACACCCCTGCCAGCATTTGGTTTATGGTATTGTTTAGGTCTAAGGCGTCTCTACTGACCTTTTGTTTAGAATATCGGTCTAGTGATGTGAGAGGAGTATTGAAGTCTCCCAGTATTAGTGTATTGGGATCTATGTGTGTCTTTTTATCATACAGAGTTTGTTTTATGAAAGTGGCTGCACCTATGTTTGGTTTGCCTCTAAATGTCACTTGGTCTTTTACTTTTGCTGCCTTTAGAATTCTCTCCTTAGCCTCTACATGAGTCAACTTGATTATTATGTGGCGTGGTGAACCTCTTCTTTGGTCTTGTCTCAAGGGAGTTCTATATGTTTCCTGTACCTGTGTGTCAATTTCTCTTTCTATGTTTGGAAAATTCTCTGATATTACTTCTTTGAAAAGATTGTTTATTCCATAAGTTTCGACTTCTAAACCCTCTTCTATGCCTATTATTCTTAGGTTAGCTCTTTTAAAATTGGCCCAGATCTCATTGAATTCCAATTCATACTGTCGAATTTTTTTTTCTAAATTATGTACAATGGACTCATTTTTGGAATGGTCATCTTCTAAGAGTGATATTCTATTTTCTATGTAGTCTAATCTACTGTTTATAGTTTGTATTGATGCCTTCATTTCAGTTATTGCATCTTTTACTTCCTTTTGGTTCCTTTTCAGGCCCTCAGATTCTTTGTTTATTTGTTACTTTATTTCTTTCCAACTCTCCCTACATTCTTTCTGAAAATCCTGTATTGTTTCAAGTATTAAAGATCTGAATTGTTCTTCTGGTAATCTCTGCCATTCTGGATTGGTGAGATCTGTTATTGATGGGTTGTGGTGGCTCAGTTTTTCTTTGCTATTTTCCTTCCCATGGTTTCCATGTTCTTAAATTTATATCTTTGCTGCTCTTGCAAGTTTCCCTGTCCAATTTCTGCAGCGGGGGTTTAGAGGTGTCTGCTGGTATATACAGGGACAGGTTGTGTTCAGTGGTAAAGGTGGGGTGAGAAGTCACAGTGATGAATGTAAGAATAGGGTAAAGTAGAGTGTATGCTCCAGTGGAATAAGAGGTTGAGTGTGTTGAGGTGATATATTGTAAATATTAGAGATGGTACATATGTTGGGGCATTCTGGTATTCAATGTAGAGTTTTAAGTGTGGTAGAATGAGATGGTCTTGATATGAGACAGGGGAAAAAAAAAGAAAAGAGACGAGAAAAAGTGTTGAGAAGAATATAGATGGGAGAGAGGGAAGAAAGCTTGTAAAAGGGATAAGGAGGAGATTCAACAAACTAAGCAAATAATAATAATAATAATAATAAGAAGAAGAAGAAGAAGAAGAAGAAGAAGAACGACAACAACAACAACAACAATAAACAACAAAGCAACCAATAATCCAAACAAACATAAATAAATCAAGGCAATACAAAACAAAAACAGAGTAAAAACAAATAAAACATAACACACACACAAAAACAACAACAGCAACAACAACAAAAAACAAAAAACAATGGCAACAACAAGAAACAAAAACAAAAACCATGCTAATCTGTAAGTACAGAGCTTAAATTTTCGAGTGTGTCTCTGGCATTCTTATTTGCTCTATCAGTGCAGGCAGGGGGTTCTCCTGATACCTCTTCTGCTGCAAGCTTTTGTCTCTGTGCTCTCCACAGGGCCTGTGTCTCTCTCTGGCTTTGCTGGTGGTGGGAGTGCAAACTATATGTCAAACATTTTCATTTTCCAGGATGCCTGGAAGTTCCTTATGCCCTGTGTGCACTGGGACCCTCTTGCACTTCTGCTCTATCCAATTGCTTGAAGGGCAGGTGACTGAGTCTGCACTTTGTATAGGGGCTCCCACACCCTGAGGGTGCAATTTAACTTACAGATCCCTGATGCTCAGGTTCCAGTGGGAGAGGTGATCTGGGGTGTCCCAGGTGTTCTTGATCACTGTTGCTCCTGCAGGGATATGCCACCTGATTAGAGTGTGGAATTCCATAGTCGCTTACTCCACTTCTTGTCGTTAGGTGCACAGGAGGTCACTGGAGCTCTTGATGCTAATAGATGCTGCTCCTGGCGACTGGCAAGATGGCGACTGGCAAGATGGCGGCCACCGGTTTGCAGTGTACACCACTGCTATGTGTGCGTGTGCGCATGCCAGCTCCTTTGTTCTCCCTGGGTTCTGTTCATCTGTTTTTGTTGGTTTACTCACTTTTTTTGCTGCTTTGCTTTTCTTTCCTTCCGTCAAGAAGCTGTGTTTGCAGCAGTTTTGACTCAGGCTCTTCGGTGCAGTTGTTCCCTGCTCCGGCTCTGACATGAGAGGTGAGCTGGGGTGGTCCTGCAGGGGCTTACGCTAGTCATATCATGGGTTCTGGTCACTGTGGAAGGTGCAGGGATCCGCCATCTGGTTAGGATGTGGAGTTCTGGAGTCGCTTACTCCACACATGGTTGCTGGGTACACAGCTGGGCGGCCAGCTTAAAGTTTAAGGGCCACCGAGCGGTTGAGCTTTCTGGGGTTTCTCCCTGGGTGGCTTTCTGGGGTCTCTTTAGTTGTAGTTCAAATTTCGTTGTTTTGTTTGCTTTTTTGTTACTTTTTTTTTCTTCCATCAATAAGCTGCTTTTATGGCACATTCCATTTGAGGTCACAGCACCTGAGGAGAGATGTTTCACTCAGATGCCATCTTGGGCTCTTTTGATAGAGTAATATTTATAACTTCAACTATATTACTCCTAGCAGTTGTATCATTTTTGCCATCTGTGTTTTGATGTTTTGTTGTTGTGTGCATATGCATTAAATATTTTCGTGTCTTCCTGAAGAATTGACTCCATTATTGTTGTGGACTGGCCCCCTGTTTTTCCCTGATAATTTTTTTTTAATTCTGATCTCTAGTTTGTATGAAATTAATATAGCTACTTTATGGGTGTATTGTAATTACGTATCCTAATGAGGGTCAGAGTGATAGGACCACAATGTGCACACAGCACTTGATGATCACCACTTCTACTTGCCCCACATATTCCCTCCCCTTCCCCACATATGTTATTGAGAATGGCACTGATACTTTCATATATGTACATAGCATTGTTTGAAGTGTTTTCTCCATCAAGCCTCCCCCACACCTCCCTCCTCTAGACCCCTTTCATCTATCTACTGGGGTTTCTCCTTCTTTATCTGGAGTGGCTTTTATTTCCAAATTTCTCTCTAGCATCAACATATGAGAGAAAATATTCAGTCATTCAGTTTCTGAGACTGGCTAATCTCAGCATAATATTCTCTACTTCTAAAAAGATTTTTGGGTGTTGTCCCATAATTTGCAATATCTATTTATAACTAATCTAAGACTACTTCTAAGTAATGCTCTACTGCTTCATGAGTAATGCTGGGAAATTTAGCAGAGTAGTCCCATTCTTCCTTCTGTCCTTTGTCACATTCCTGTCATTCATTTCACTTATTGTATATCCTGTTCTCCCAATATATTGTTGTAATTATTATTTTGAACACTAGTTCAGTTTTTTATTGTTTCCATTAAGTGTTCCCAATCTTTGTGTCCATATAATTTTTTTACATATGATTAAAAATAAATTTAATTTAAACTAAGAAAGCCTTGTGTCCATAATGCAGCTAAATTAGTTGCCATTAATTTTTTACTCGTCATATATTATAAATGGAAAATCAGAATAAAGTATTAATCTCATAGTAATTAACTTGCACATGTACTATATTCCAATATAAATGCCAGAAAGTCAGTGGGAAGAAAATCAAAGAGCAAAGATATTAGGAGTAACCATGTATTCCAGCAGCAGGGTGTTTTTATCATAGGAAAGGTATCAGGAACATTGCTGCTAGAGCTTGGAAGTGAAACAGTCCTCAAGTCCTCCTTTCCTCCTCCATGGCCCTTAGGTGACCAAAATATATCCTTGCTCTCTGTTCATTCAGCTCTTTTCAGGGAAACGGGGACTTCACTTTTTATCAAATTCCTCACAGCCTATTTGTAGATGCTCGATGGAAAATATGGTGCCTTTATCTTCTTTCACATTTCTGGTGAAAATTTTACCAACTGATGAAAGCGTGAGAAAATAAACTACACTGAAAAAAGAAAATAAAAAGTTCATATAGTTCAAAAATTGAAATATCACTCTATAAGAATATTTACAATTTTATATGGTTGATACATTTTCTTTGTATCACATGCTATTTTAATATAACTCACAAAGCTAACAAGCATGTAAGAATCACTATCACTGGGAGAAATGTAAACTGCTCTCAAATTAATAAAGCTTACAGTGTATAATTAAAAAAGAAAGTGACATGCATCTTAACAGATATAGTAAAGAGTAGAGATTAAAACACTATTGCAAGTATATTTGGAGCTCCAGGAACAATTTTTTATTTAGGTTTTTCTGAAAGACAGTAGTAGCAGAAACATCAAGAATTGTTGATAGTTCATTTCTGCAGTCTTCCTGGTGTTTGTTATTGTCTTCATAATGTTGCATTTCAAGGGAACTACTTAGGTCTCATGCAAAATGATGGTTTTACTCAGTAAAAATAACTCTTTCCTCCATGACCAGAATGAGGAAGGAAGAAATCTTCTCACCTGGACAAAGTTTTTATTGTGCTAGCAGAGGGAGCCCTAGGAAATCTGAATGCATGGATAAATAAGCTGAGCAAAGATCGGAAAGGACAGAAAGAGCTCCATTCCCAGTGGGTATAACACAAAATCTCTTTGTTTAGAGGCAAGCGTTATTTATCATACAAAATGTTCTGAACAGCTGGAAATAGTGCATCTGCAGAAGAGAGGATGGAATGTGAAGAACTGAGTGCCAGGGCTCTGGGACTAAACCAAGAGAACCCAGGGAACAGTAAGAAAGAGTGGGAAACAGGTGTAAGGGCTGAGGAGGAGGGAAGGAAGCTCTGGCAGAGCTTGTTACACAGAGGACACGTGCACCCCTCAGACCAATTTGTTGATCCATAATGTGTTTTGTTTCCTACATAATGTTTAAAAATATATTTGAAGCAAAATTTCGAACTGGCAGAGTTCACATTTTCCCATTTACTGGAGGAAACTGGAAATCTGGCAGCCACGTGTCTAATTCCTTACCTGGCAGCAATGGGGTGCAGCTGAACTCTGCTGTCTCACTTCGCTGTGGGATATAGGCTCCAGTTTATTACAGCAAGCCCATTTTCTCCCCAGGCTTCCTCCACTTCACATTTACTCTTTCTCTCTGGACCTTATGCACATTTGATTTTTAACCCTGGGATTAGACACTGATTTACTGAAAAGTACAGAATCTCTGAGTCCTCTGAAGAAAACATTATAAAAGTAGAGTCCTTCTGAAGACATTCTGTCTTCAGATCGAGGATGAATCAAGGCAGCTTAACAGAGTAGCAGACCTTGTTTTCTTAGGCTAAACACCACTTACCCTGTACAAGAAGGCTCAAGTTATCAAAACTAAACTGAAATTGGTATGTTGTGCTTTCAATTAATTATAATGTTTAACTTAATGCCAAAGAAAATCCAGTTACTAGTTTATATAAAGTGTGTGATTAAATTGTTCCCGAGCAACTATCTTTTTCTTCTATGACTCAGTTAAGAAACAATCTGGAGACTTCCAGATAAAAATGGCAAATTAAAGCTGTTTCTACTTGCTTCCCTTCTGAAACCAACTTCAAACTCCAAAAGGATGATCTGCATACTCAATTTCATTGAACAACAGTTATAATTCCAATATTCAGTATCAAATCTAGGTCAAATGTTGAAAGAACATGAAAGCAGCAAGGCCCAGAGAAAATCAAGCTACATTCTGGATTTTCACATGTTGATGATGAACTAGGAAGTCTAAATGTGTGACTCCTGGCTTGAAACTATACCATTGCAGAAGGCAGGCAGGATGGGATAAGGAGAAATTCAACTTGATGTCTTGGAAGGAAGCTCAGCATCTACCAATCTCAGTAAAGGGAGATGAGTCTCCCAGAAGACACTGAACTATAGATTTTTTTTGCAGCCCAGCAGCCTTTTTGTCCTTGTGAGTAGAGGTATAGTCAAGACAATAGTGCAGTGTTAAATTTGAGAACTGGTTCTGACAATTGAGTCCGATGTGTCAACTGCCAGGCACATTTCCCCAACCATTACTCTCTTCGGTCAATAGATGGTTCAGGAAGTGGAGACACACACACACACATGCTTTTAAATAGGAAGGAAATAAAGAACAATAGCTTCTTTTTTGAAAAGCTACCTACTGATAAAATTGTACTGTGGAATAGATAAATGGAGATTTCAGTATAAAAGACTGGTGGTGAACACAGTCTGTCAAAATATAAAACTAGGGAGAAATTACTGAGAGAATTATGATTGAGCTGAATATCTATAAATCTTTGATGCTATAGAACTTACAAGTAATAAACTTGCGATGTAAAAGATGGGAATAGGAGGTTATAAGAAGTTCATGAATACGATTTTTCTTGTATTTGAGTGAGATAGGGAAGAACAATATAAATTCTGTCTAAATATAAAGTATTCAAGTTATAAACTAATCAAGGTTATAATGAGAGAATCTCTATATATTTAAAAATTATAAAAACATTACTGAAAGAAAATGAAGATACATAAAACAACATGAAGATACAATAAACCGTTTAGTGAAAGAAGCATTAAAAGAAAAGAACATTTAAAGTAAAAACATAACATGGAAGTATAACATTAAATAAGAAATCAGAGATAACTCACTTCACTAAATGTAAATAAATTAAACATTCTATTTGAATAAAACAGATTCTGAAGCCACGCACGGTGGCACATGCCTGTAATTCCAGTACTTGGGAGGCTAAGACAGGAGGATTACAGTCTCTTGACCAGCCTCAGCAACTTAGTACGACCCTGTTTTCAAATTAAAAAAAAAAATTAAAAATTGGTCTGGTGGTGTAGCTCAGAGGTAAAATTCCCCCTGGGTTCAATCCCCTGTAACACACACACACACACACACATACACACACACACACACACACACACACACACACACAGATTCTGATTGGATTTAACAAAACCAAATCAAAATAAAACAATTTTAAAAGGCAAAAAGCAAAAAGAAATTGTTTTATGAAGCATATGATTAATTTCACACAAATTGTAATTCAAGGGTGAAAGCATTAGGAATATAAATTATGTCATTTTACAAATAAAATAGCATATTCCATAATAAGGTAATCTTTTGGGGAAATTGTATCACTTTTTTTTTTCACCAAACAATAGCAGTAAATGAAGGAAAAATAACTGGAACATTTCATTGGACAGAGTTAGGTGAAATAGGGTAAAAAGATAAGGATCTAAAAAATTATTAATGAGAATCTAAAGATATTAAGTACATTTCCTTGAAGATAATGATAGCTCTTTTTAATATTCCCATAAATATTTGCTAGAAATCTACTATAAAGAAAACTTTATTTAGATCTCATACTATAAAAATATGGATGTATATTCTGATTACAGTGCAATAATAAGTTACTAATGATAAATATATAAACAAAATCCCATACCTCCTGAAAACTGAACAACTCACAATTCTGTTCTAAATAAGTCTAGAATAAAAGATAAAAGCAAAAATGAAATTTATAACATACTCAAAATCCAATTGTAATAAAAGCATTATACATCAGAACCTTTGGTGTTCAGTTTCACAGTCTAAAATCTTTTCATCCATTAGTGAATATTTTGACTGATTCTGTATCTTGGCTATTGTGAATAGTGCTACAATAAACAGGAGCATGAAGTATCTATTTGGTATAAGGATCTTATTTTCTTTGGATATACATATGACAGTGGGAGCATATGATGGTTCTAATTTTAGTTTTTCAGAGAACCTCCATACTGTTTTCCATAGTGGATATACTAATTTACATTTCCACTCACAGTGTGTAAGAGTTCCCCTTTTCTCCATATTCCCACAGCGTTTGTTATTCTTTGTCTTTTTGATATATCCCTTCTAATTGGAGTGATAATATTTCATTGTAATTTTGCATTTTCTTGGTAATTATTGATCTTAACAATTCATCCATATACTGGCTTGCCATTTGTAGAACTTTGAGAAATGTCTATTCAGATTATTTGCCCATTTTTTAATTGGATTTCTTTTTGTTTTATACTGTTGAGGTGAGTTTCTTGTGTAATCTGGATATTAATACCTCGTCAGATGATTAGTTTGAAAATTTCTTTTTTTTTTTTTATTATTTCAGTTGCCTCTTCACTCTCTTGATTGTTTCTTTTGCTTGCAGAAGCGTCTTAGGGCAGTACAAACCCAGTTGTGTTGTTTTTGTTGCCTTTGCTTTTGGTCCTATCAGAAATTGCGTCCCCTACATTTTCTCCTAGTAGTTTCACAGTTTGGTGCCCTAAAATTAAATTTTTGATTCATTTGAGTTGATTTTTATAACAAGGTGAGAGGTTGAGGTTTAGTTTCACCTTTCTGAATATGTATATCCAGTTTTTCCAGCTCCATTTGTTAAAGACTGTCCTTTCTCCAATATATGTGCTTGGTGCCTTTGCAGAACATGAGTTGGCTTTAAAAATTGGAGCAATTTGTAGATTTTTATTTTGTCCTATTGGTCTATGTGTTTGGATTTATGTCAGTACCATGCAGTTTTGATTATTATAGCTTTATAGAACGTTTTAAAGTCAATTTCTCTCTCTCTCTCTTTCCTCTTTTCTTTCTTTATTCTTTCTTTCTGTGGTAGTGGGGATTGAACTCAGGGACATTCTACCTCTGAGCTACACCTCCAGTCCTATTTTGTAATTTTTATTTTGAAACAGGGTCTCACTAAGTTGCAGAGAACCTCACTAAGTAGCTGAGGCTGGCCATGAACCCGGATCCTCGGGTCTCAGCCTCCCAAGTACTGGGATTACAAGCATGCACCATCATGCCTGGCTCCTTTTTTTCTTTCTTGCTCAGAATTTCTTTGAATATTCTGGGTCCCTTTTTTCCAATGAATTTTAGGATTATTTAATTCTGTCTGTAGGTTACTTTGAATAGTATAATATTTTAGCAATATTAATTATTTAACATTGTATATCTTTCTATTTGTATGTGTGTATGTGTCTTTTATGATTTCTCTCAACAATGTTTTCTAATTTTTATTATACAGATAGTTTACTTACTTGGTTAAATGTATTCCTAGGTATTTTATTGCTTGTTTTCTCTTTTTCTGTTGGAAACTTTGAATGGGATTTCTTTTTCAACCAGTTCATTACTAGCATATGAAAATACTACTGTTTTTTGTATGCTGATTTTTTATCCTTAAATGGATCCTATTTCTTTTATCAGGGTTTTTGGGAAGCATGAGCATAATACCAGCATTAAGAGCTGGAGGTCGCATTCACTGCAGGCTTTTGTGCCTGTGTGCTGCGGCTCCAACTCAGAAGAGTACAATTTGATGTCAGATCAAAGAATAACCTGCACATGGAACACTGGGAACATGAGGTGGAGGGAGAGTCAACTGGTGAGACAGAAATAGAAAAGTCCTGAAATCAGATTACAAGTAGAATAATAAGGGGAGAAATAGAAGATTAGCTGAAAATTACCTGTAATATCAAATCTATATACAGCACATTAGGGAGCAAATAAGTGTTAAAAATATCCAGATTTATAGTACATGTCTTTGCTGTTTTGACTTTTACAAGGTCTCCTGTAGTTTTACCTTTCTTCACATTGAAATGTAAAAAGATATAACTATTAAATACTAATGTCATGAATCCATAGACCTGTTGGAAGCTTATCAGCAAAATGTCATCAACAGTGCAGCCTTGATTAAATTACTTGACATTTCTCATCCATTCATGTTCCCTTGTCAAAAGCACGGGCTTGGCTTGAAGATTTTGTAAGGTTCCATCTAATTCCCGCACTCTACAAGTCTGTATTTATCTCACAGCATCTGTTTTTGTTGAGCTATGCACACTAACTACATTGTTTTGATTTGCCAGATAAAGATAATACACTACTTTTTTCTTTTAAATTTTAATTTTGAAAATTTAAACACACATACAAATAAGAAGAGGTGGTGTAATGAACCCCACCATTCATCAATCAGCTTCCACAAATCAGTATATTGACAATCTCTTTTTACTTAGACCTCCCAATGTCTACCATTCCTGGCTATCTTTATCACTTTGTTAAGGTGTAATTTGCATGCCATAAAATTTGCCTATCTTCTGTTAATTATTTTTAATGAATTTGTAGTTATGCAACAATCTAGTTTTTAAACATTTCTGTTACTCCTAAAAGTGCCTTTTGTACCTTTTTACAGTCAAACCACAGACCCATAAAAAAAAAAAAAAAAACATGAATCTGTTTTCTTTCTGTATTGATTTACCTTTCCTGGACATTCCATACAAAGGGTATGATGAAATATGTAGTTTTTGCATGTCTCAGTTAATTTTAGCCTAACACTTTTAACTGAACTCTTTTACAGCATAACTTAAAAAATGATGCAATATAGCATTAACTTGGATCTAAACAAGATATAGGCAGGGTAGGTAAGCAAAGTAATATGTCAAAGCAGGATTTTTCTATAAAATAGGGCTTGGGTATAAGAAAATTAAAATAAGTGGCAGAGAAAACATAAAACTGGCAACAGAATAAAACAAAGCTCAGAATCAGGGTTCCTTGGATGATAGTAGATATTAAGTAAACATGACCAGAATTTGCTCATGTTTTTCCTCACCCTACAAAGCTGGATCTGAGTTCAGTCTGTGTACATCAGAAGACTAGTTCTGAATCAGGTGGATTGAGATTGAAAGGTAAAAGGATGGGATGGTAGTTGTTTGTGGGAAGAGCCAAGCCAAATGTTTGGACTCCCTCTTTGGATGAGAGACCACCACTGAGCATGCGAGCAGCTCAGAGCCACTAGAAGAGCAATCATGACTCATTCAGAGCATCCTCTACTTAGGCTCTCTAGAACTGCTATGATTTATTTTTTATTTTTATTTTATTTTATTTGCAGTACTGGGGATGGAACCCAGGGGCATTCTACCTCCAGGCTATACCCCCAGCCCTAATTTTTATTCTTTATTTTGAAACAGGGTCTCACTAAGTTGTGGAGGGCCTCACTAAGTAGCTGAGGCTGGACTTGAACCCGGATCCTCCTGTCTCAGCCTCCCAAGTACTGGGATTACAAGCATGCGCCAGCACGCCAGGCTCAGAACTGCTATGATTTCAATGGTCTGCTTTTCCATTGGTTTTCAGACAGAAGCCATCCTAAAATGAACAGCTGAGTCTGGGTGGATCTAGGATAGGAATAAACACTATTGATTAGATGATGAAAAAATAGAACAAAGATGAGTGGGCATAAAAGAGGTCACTGGTGGCAATATTTGGAGGTATTTTTCTGTGGGTTTTTACAGGCACCCAAAGCATGAATGGTTGGACTACGTAGTTGGTGACATTATCATAGCATATATCTGAATAGTGAATTTATAGGGTATATTTCTATGGTTTGAATTATATTCAGGTAGTTTTAAAATCCACATCATTTTAATATCCTTGGAGGAGTGGATACGGATCATTGTATATAAAGATGTTTCAACCTTCTTCCTCTATCTAGAATCACCGGGAGAGTCTAAATCCCCCAGTCACCTCTGAATCAGTGGCAATAACTAATGCCCAGCAACAGTTAGAGTTCTGGCTAGAAGCTGGGCCAACTTGATGTTTTCATCTTAAAAAGTCTCACTTGCCTGCTGGATCTTGACAGCATGCCACTGAAAGTGAAGGAAAAATATGGGCTCTTAGGGGACTGCCTGGACAATACTGAGAAGGAAATGTCACCAAGTGTATGTAATTCTCTTACTGTTGAAGACACTTGCTCCTTAGGGAATTCAAAATATACTGCACTTATAGTTTAATCTCTTGTTCTGTTGGTGGCACTTTATAGACTCTCTTTCTCTTTAAATAAACTGCATTATTGGTATGACTCATGGCATGTTGACGGATGCCAAAATATCAGTTCCTCTAAAAATATAGTCTTACTGATTACCTCAGTCCCCATGGACATTTTCTGAAGATTAAGGCTGCTATGATTGCCATCTCAATGAATTATATAATGCATGCAATGGGTTTACCCAGAGTCCTTTTACACCTTACCTTCTCCATAACAACATTTGAATCTCTAACAGATAGTCATCACATAACCGAGAGGAATTAGTAAATAATTATTATAAATTCAGTCATGAAAAGAGATTAATTAAATGCATTCAGAGATTAATTAAATGCATGCAGACAGGAGTCTCAGATGCAATATTATTGTATTACAAGAGAAGTGATGTTTTCTTTGTTCATTGACATTTATGGAGGCAGTTAAATAAGAAAGCATTCCTGCTAAGGTTCTTGTACAGGAATGGGATATTTTAGTCTTTAAAAAAATCCTGACTATGTTGTGCTCTGGAACTTTTTTGAGTTTCTTTGTAATATATGATTTCTATCTAAGCATTGGATCACACCAACACATGCTAAGTAATTAATTCTCAAGCATTCAGGATCGTTATATTTAACAGATAATAGTTACAAGGTATAGTTTGAACTCTGAATTAACCATCATCTAAATTATGAATGTAAAATGGTAGTTTAAATAAATTTTCTACTATGCGAGTTTAAATAGATTAACTCATTTGAGCCTTATAAGAACCTAATCATTAAATAGGACATGGAATAGTATTTCTTTTTAACTGATGAACATAATGAGACACAAAGAAGTTAAATACCTTATCCAGAACACTCAGCAGGTAAG
Organism: Graphiurus murinus; assembly: GCA_004027655.1. Lineage (NCBI taxonomy): Eukaryota > Metazoa > Chordata > Mammalia > Rodentia > Gliridae > Graphiurus > Graphiurus murinus. Next base: position 65,787 of record PVLC010002163.1, on the reverse strand, counting down.
GACTGACAATGGTCTTTTTTCCAGACTAATTCACTCTCTAGTATTCTGTTCCTTATGCTACAGTGCCTCCAAACAGATAAAGAAACTCTAGTTCAAAAATTTTATGATGTAATACTTAATTTTACATATGTCTTGATGTTTATATGTCAGTTTAAACATTGATGCTTTGCCATTATTTAATACATAGTTATTGCGCAACTAAGGAACATGAATTGTTTCAGGAAGTATGCCAAGAAATAAGGGTGAAAGAGATAATAAAATACAATTTCCTCTCCACCACATCTCAGAATGTGATCAGATATGTGTATGAAGATTACAGTGGGTGAATTCATGATGGTGATTGCAAATTGTGAAGTGTTTTGCACACCACGTTAAGAAATTTAAATTTTATCCTTTAAGCAGCTGCGAGCCACCAAAATTCTAATTAAGGAGGAAAACAACAAATCAGAAATCTTATTTCAGAATAGAAAGCTGCCAGCTTTGCAGGCAATAGATTGAAGAAGGAAGCAACTGGTGCCAAGGAGACAAAAGGAGGTTACTAAGAAAACTAATTTCAGTTGAGCTGCACCTGAACTATGGAAGTAGTGGCGGGTGGCAAGAAGGGCTGCACTGGGAAGTAGTCCAGAGGTTTAATTTTAGAGGTAGGCCTTGGTAATTTGTTTGAAGTACATGTGTGGGGTAATTTGCCTTACAGATGTTGTTCCTGTTAGCAAGCCTATTGATTAAATTGCTCTAGATCTTTCTACATTTTCTATGAGGTTTTAAAATACAGGCAGAGAAAAACTCATTTTGTGCTCTACATTTTATCAGCATATTTGTATTGAAGTTTTCCCAGTTCCATTGAACTTGTCTGAGCCAAATGTATAAAAGGTGATTTTTGATATTAAGAAAAGCAGAAATTGGTGTTAAAGGTACAGAATTAATTTTTTCTTTAATTATATTTTGGCAACCTCAAGAAATAGGGTTTGATTATGTCTTTCCCTGTTTCCGACTGATCTGCTTTTATAATTTGTTATTACTATGACACAGGATCTCAAACACTTCCCAATTCCTAGATCTTCTTAATTCTTTATATCCACAGGGAATAAAGCTTGTATCTGTAAAAGGCACTCATTTTCACTATTACCTTACTACTTTCCACTGTGCTAGTGATAAGGAGGGGAATTGTCAAGGTGTCATGACCTTGAGTTGGCTAACCTAGTAAAGTATTTTCTCCTCCACAAAGATCAGTAAAATACATTCTTACTGATCAACTGTTCTGATGAAATTCTGGAGCATCCATGGTACTTTAAAATTCTAGAAAAAAAATGTTGGAAACAAACAAAAGATTGTATCCAAAAAATATAAAGATTACTTTTTTACCCAATTCTTTAAGGCATATTAGAAACCAAGTCCAACTGCAGTTACTGCTAGAGTTGAAAAATTGTGAGAAAAAATATTCATCTTATTTTAACAAAACTATTGTTTTCCTTTTTTTCCTAAGTATTTATTGTATTCCTTGGGAGAGTTTAATTTACACTGAGAGATTATGTAATTCTCTCCCCATTTAGTTTTAGTAAAAAGGTATTAGCATCCAAATATACCTCTCATTGTGGAACAGTAATTGCTATCTTTGAACATGCTAAATGTTTACAAAACTACCTAATATTGAAACATGACCTTCTAGTTCTATGCATTTAATAAATGCAAGGTTAATTAGGAGCTAAAGAGTAGGAAATACAAATCTTATGATACTTGCTTTTCATAATTGTATGTGAAAGAAACAGATGTGGACTGCAAGCCCAGAGCAAATTTTAATTTTCAACTTGAAATGACAAAACACAACACTGTGAAAAAGACCCACTGGAATATATTTAAAGGGCACATATTATGCAATGGAAAGAACTCCATACCAGATTGTTTCCTCTGAACAGATAGTTATTGATACTTTTGCAAAAGTGTCACCTCTCCTCCAATTTGGTGGGGAACTACAAAATTATAACATTTCAAATAAATTACATATATTTTTAATATATGTATATTTTTAGTATATGTATATCTTTAGGGGTAGAAACATCTAGCTGTATCTATGACTTGGTGATTTGAAATAGGGATGTCTGGGAAAATGATAGCACTACTCATTATTTTCAGGCTTTCTCAAAATATCTGAGACCACTGCATGCCTATCTGGTTTTAGCAATGCCATCTAAGTCAACTCTTGAAAAAGGATGTTAAAGATACTGTGGCATAAAAGAAGTACGTTGCAACAAAAATATTTAAATAACATTTAAGTTATTTTCAACTAAAAATGATATTTTAAAATTATCATCTTTAATTTTTAGTGTTATAGATAGCTTGAGGTTTTATGGATCAGCTCATCTGAAAAATGCAGTATTTATAATTTTTATGCAATTTCAGTTGGTCCATGTTTAAAAATTACTGTCATATTCATTTATCTAAAAATCAATTGCATGAAAGAAATATTTGGATCTAGCTATTTCGAGGAAAACATCTCTCCAGTTTTATCCATTATTGAAAAATAGTGACATTTCTACAATTACTCAACATGAAACCTATTGATTTACTTATTTTCTTGAGTTATTCATACTTAGCTAGCACGGTGATTTTTATAAAAGAAAAAAAGTTTATGTAAGAATTGCTATCATAAAGAAACTATCCTGGGAAACTTGGATTACAGACTCAGTGTACATAAAAACCATTAATAATAAATAATAGCATCGTGTATAAAATACTTTCTAATATTTTGTTTAATTTTATTCACATACATCGATGGAAAAATAAAAGTTTGTGTTGAGATTTTTCTCTCTCCTACTGCTTTGAGACTAGTATGGCTTCTTTCAAAGATAGCAAATCATTATTTGAAAAACAACATTACAGAAGTTGCAAATTCAAAGGAGGTCAGGATATCACTGTAGAAAATGAATGTAAAATGCTTATTCAAAGGTGATTATCTATAATTGAGGGAGTTTATTACAGTGTATTAGATTATACCATATATAATTGGATATACTATATACAATTGGGTTATATATAACATATAACCTAATATCTAATAATAAAATATATTTTATTAATGTCCTATAATCTAATATATAGAGAGGCTACTCCATTGTTCTCAATTTTATAGAGATCCAGCAATTAACTTCAGCATTTAGTATTATACTAACGTGTTAGTAATTAAAAATAAATTTCCTTTTTATTTATTTGCCTTTTGAATCAATTGCAAAAACTAGAGCTTTATGTTACTTAGCTAGAATATATGCTATAAAGGTAATTTGAATAGCATTTTTAATGGTGCACCAATTGGTTTCAAGAGTTTGTACATTGGAGGTTTGTTATATTTTTATAAATCAAATAATAAAGTTCAGATATTCCATGTAAGCACGTATTTCCGTCTGAGGTTTCTTTTAGACAATTATCTTCAATATCTGGACAAGAGGAAGGGAAAATCAACAAAAGGTATATTGTTTAGAAAATATTATATCTTAGTATTCAACTTATTTCCTGAAATACTTTTAGAAAAGGCAGTTGAAAGACTGTTTTCTCAATCTTTGGAAATGATTAGATGATTTTATTATTGATTTTTCAGTAGCATTTGAGAAAAGACATTTATAATAAAAAGAGAAATTGTTATAGGTTTGTTGACAAACGGTTGAATGGGGAGAAAATATCAGTATGTTACAATAATTTGAGTAGATGTTTTTGCATGTATGTCTACCTCAATTATGAATGTGTAGTCTAACAAACAGAATTCATTACATCTGATCTGAGGTTGTTGCATTATTTTGTTTCCTTGTTATTTGAAAAGAAACTGCCCTTAGAATGACAGAGGTTGAAAGTATTGTAAGGTACTGATTTGACAGTTCTTGTTCTGATGTTGTTTTGTTATTTTTCTATAAACCTGGAAGAAACAAAATGAAACTGCCCTTCTTTCAATATGTTCAATTCAACTGTCAGTGGGGAAGTACAAGAAGATATCGTAAGGTTTTTATTCTTTAACAGGAAAAAAAGGAATCAAGAGGAGACTTTCACGTGTGTGTGTGTGTGTGTGTGTGTGTGTGTGTGTGTGTGTGTGTGTAGTACATACATATATACATATATGGGCATATATATGTGTATGTGTGTGTGTGTGTGTGTGTGTGTACATTGTACATCTAGTGGAGGAAACCAGAATTTAAAGTAAGCTCATCACCCTAAGATACCCAGTACTCCAATATACAGAATGCTTCTCATATCAAGAAATGATGTAATAAATATCTTTGTTTACATTTACTTGTGTTCTTACATAAATATATAAATAAAAATATTCCTGAAAAATGAAATAGCTAGGCAAAAAATGTCTGTGCTCCTTTAATTTTGGTAGTATAATCTAAGATACCCTAATTCCACTTCATCTGTTTTTAAGAGGAAGCCTCTAGTGCTCAGCAAAATGTTTTTATTCTTTTAGCTTGTTTTCCATGCAGAATTCTCCCTGTGTTTTCTGCTTCTCTTTTTCCCATTCAGTCTATCTCTGTTCTTTGTTATCACCATCTCTGGTTATAGTTAATCATTCAAATCCTAGCTCCCTCAGTGGATTGGTGCCACATTCCACAAGAGTGATGAATATTTGAGATGGGACTGATCTTTCCGATGCTGATCCATCCCTTTATTTTTCCTATGAGCATCCTACCAGATCTTGCAAAACAGGTGAATTATCTTTATCAAAGGTTATGTCACTTTTTAAAACTGAATTGCAAAATAGAAAGGGAATGATTAATTTGACGTTCTTAGATTTCCCTGGGAGTTTTTATCTCAGTACAGAGTTTCACCCACAATTCTGTGAAAAATAAAAACACTGATAACCATAGAAGGAGACCCATTTTCTCAGATCTATCTGCATTTTCCGCTTGCCTTGTCCATGTGCATTGTTCCAAATGTGACTAGTTATTTGTGAAGTACCACCTACTAGAGCTCGTGACGAGATGAATTGTGGTAGTCACTGTCTGCTAATTCTCAAGCATGACAAAGGGAACAAGACTAGGTCCAACAGTCATAAGTAGTGCAGTTCCTCCTTTTTAGATATTACTCTTCTCATTTAATCCATGCAGAATACAGGAGTGGAAAGATATATTACAGAGATATCTTTCTTTACTTTTATTGGTGCATTATGATTATTCATCACAGTGAGATTCAAAGTGATACAAACATACATGCACACAGCACTGGGTGTTCCCCTCCAGATCCACCCCACTCCCCCTGCCAGGTTAGTAAGATGATTATTTGAACTATTTCCTTCATCAATTCTCCTATTCCCCCCTCCTTCTTCCCTCTTCCCTCTGCCTCTACCCTCCCACTGTTCTATTGGGCTCTCTTTCTATTTCTATGAAATCCCTTTTGTTTCTTATGTTTTCTCTAGCTTCTACATATGAGAGAAAATACATGACCTTGACTATCTGAGACTGACTGTTCTCACTTATCATAATACTTCCTAATTCCACCTATATTCCTGAAAATGACATAATTTGTTCTTCTTTATGGCTGAGTAAAGTTCCATTGTGTGTATAGACCATATTTTCTCTATCCATTCATCTTTTGACAGACATCTAGATTGGTTCCATAATTTCACTATTCTTAGTTGTGCTACTATAAAAATGGATTTGCATGTATCATTATAGTAGTCTGACTAATTCTTTTGGAAAGATACTGAGCAGTGGTATAGCTGGGTCATATGGTGGTTCCATTCCTACTCTTTTGAGGAACCTTCATACTAATCTCCATCGTGGTTGTTGTAACTTACAATCCCACTGACAGTATATAAGACTTTCCATCTCCCAACACCCTCACTAGCATTTGCTATTGCTTGTATTCTTGAGGGTTACTATTCTAACTGGAGTTAGATGGAATCTCAGTATAGTTTTGATTTTATTGGTCATTTGTATTTCCTGTTTTGAGAAGTATCTATTCAGTTCAATTGCCCATTTTATCAAGTTATTTGTTTTGTTAGTGTTAAGCTTTTAAAGAGTTTTTTCTATATATTCTAGATATTAGTCCTCTCCTCTATTGGAGGATTAGCTGGTAGCAAAGATTTTCTCTCATTCTGTAGACTTTCTCTTTAAGAATCTTTTTTTTTTTTTTTGGTACTGAGAATTGAATCCAGGGACATTTTACCTCTGAGCTATACCCCAATACCTATTTTTTACTCTCTATTTTTGAAACAGGATCTCACTACTTTGTGGAGGGCCTCACTAAGTAGCTAAGGCTGGCCATGAATCTGTGATCCTCCTGTCTCAGCCTTCCAAGTACTGGGATTACAAGTGTACACCACCATGCCCAGTTCTCTTTAGACTCTTGATTGTTTCCTTTGCTGCACAGAAGCTTTTTAACTTGTTGCCATCTTATTTATTGATTCTCAGTTTTATTTCCTTGAAATATAAGTTTAGAATTGCTGTGGTTTACGCTGGGCACAGTGGTACACTGCTTGTATTCCCCATATTTGCGAGGCTAAGACAGGAGATTTGAGGCCAGTCTCAGTAATTTCATGAAACCCTCAGCAATTTATCAAAACCCTGTTTCAAAATAACAATAAAAAAGGGTTGGGGATATAGCTTGGAAGTAAAATGTCCCTGGGTTCAATCCTCAGTGTCCTTCCTCCAATAATAAAATAATTAATGTCATTTATAGTTAGGGCAAAAACAAAACAGAATGAATTAAGGTTGTAATAGTAGGTCTGTAGAAATAAGGATGGGTATAAAAGGTATGAAGACAGATGAATTACAAGATTTTAGAGACAAATTACTCCAGGGAATGAAAAGGAAAATGATGTCATATATCTCTGCACTTGACATTATATAGCTAAGATGGCTATATCATCATATCCCCATCTTAGAATTAAGAGCTTGTGAAAGGAACATTTTTAATTAAATTCTTAATAAATAAATATTTTCAAAAGGTGGCCAATAACCTTTACTTCTCTAGGTCACTCCTGATCTAAATAGAAAGGATTTGATATTAAATGGGTAAGTGATGCATGTACCCTGGGAGAGTTCTACAGTCCACAGACAGCTCACGATGCTTTCAGTAGTAGACTCCATACTGAAAATATGACCTTTGTCATAGGCCACAAGAGTATCTGAGGTCAAAGCCAGAGCAGCTATATGCTGAGCTCCTCTAGGTAACAAAGGATTGTTCTGTGACTTTAGTAAAACAAACCAGATTAGTCATCAGTGTCTTTGGGGTTCAAAGTAAACAAAACAAGCAGAACTAGGAGAAGTGCTCAAAAAATAATGAAGACTGAAAGAAAAAATGGTTGGAAGCCAAGTAATAGGAAGATATTGAAATGGGCAAAGAACAATCTGCTATTTGAATATAACTCAATGAAAAGGATAATTACACAAAATTGGAGTGCTTCCATAATTATCAGAAACACAGAATCAAATCTCCATGTACATGCAGATGTGCCTGTTAAGAAAGGCAAAGCAATCAAGACAGCACTGAGTATATTGAAAGAAGATACTCTTTTCTGACTTCATGCTTTTATATAGTTATTTGAAATTGTCCTAGCCTGGTGGACTTATAAAGGGAAATATTAGCTAAAAAATAAACAGGGATAACATGACTTCTAAGAATCTTCTGTCCGGGGGAAGCAACATTAGCATGGGCCAAAGTTCTAAGAGGTTTTCAACAAGTATAGAACAGAGGACCAAAGCCCCTGGTGATGGGAGACATGCATCCCTTGATATCTCACAAATCTGAGTGCATCAGTACCAGGAAAGTATGGGTATCCCTCCTATGAAGACAGAAGTGTGTTGTCTTTGAAATACACAGAATCAGCCACCAGTTCTAAAATTTCCCAAGTTCTTGAAGTGCAGCAGATATGAGTATTTGGACTTGAGAGTTTGTGCTCGGCTGAGTGCTGGGTCACTCCAGCTATATAGCAGCCAGAGGGCAGATAAGTATCATTCTTCATAAGAAGCCAGCCTCAAGAAAGGTACATTAGCTTCACTTTATCCAAGAATATTATATCGTGACAGGGAAACATTAAAGCCCATTTTATGACATGTTAACAAAACAGATTTGGCATAAAGTATGACCAGATATTGAATATTGGTTATTTCCTTACTGTTTTTGAGTTTTGTGAGCCTTAGTTATTGATGAACTACTGTCCTCTCTCAATATCTAATTAAAATATAATTGTAGAAATATGTAATTTTAGGTGAAGTTCTTAAATATACTTTTTGAAAAGTTGACCAAGTACTATTTTCCTACAGTACTCATGTGAATATAACTAATGTGTTTATCTAAATTATAGAAATAAGTGAAAAATCTTGAACAAATTTTAAAATGTATCCTGTTTTATAATTTTATTATTATAAACTGGCTATTTCCTAATCATATTTGAAATCACACTTACAATAAGTTAAAGGAAGGGCAAAATAATGTTTTGAAGAGGAAATTGAGCAGATGTAAAAACACCAAATTATGGTGCCCTAGCATGTGGAATTCTTGGAAGGAGACAAGAAGGCCTCACAAACAAGATCTCTCCTTCCTTTCTCCTGCTCCCTTTTACCCCCTAGACATGTCACAGAAACATTCTAGAATTCTTCTACCTCAAAGCAAGGCATTAAGCCTAGAAAGTACACACTGAGGCCTACCTCTCTGAAAAGTAGGTCGTAAAACCTTCATTCCCCCGGTGTCCTGCTCAATATCCATCAGGAAGGCATCTGGTCAGACAGGCCTTGCTAAGCTCCTCTCAATATATTACCATTAGGTGGTATTGTTTTTGTCTAATTATGTTTCTCCATAACTATCCACTTCTTCCATCAACTTAACATAAACATACAGTTTTTCTGTGGTATTCCGGTTTTCATTTTTGAAGGCTCTCCTGTCTTATAGAACTTAAATAAATGTTATACTTTTGTCTTTTGTTATAAGAATGCCAGTTATGACCCTTGTAGTCTATATTCCTATTTTTCCCTACACAGAATTACTGGAGAATAAGGCTATAAAAAAAAACTGCTGCACATGATTATGATCCCAAAATAGTCCTCAGCCTTCTCCAAGACCAAGGGTGGAAAAAAGAGAATAAGGCACTGCAGATTGCAGATTTTTTTTTATTCTGTTAAAAAAAACACATCAATTTAATAAGAAGGAAACATGTTCTTAGCACTGAACTTTATGTAGAACTTATTTTATGACTATTATAAATTATTAGTCATAACAATAGAAAATAAGTTTGACACTAATTTTACACAATATTGACATGTGCCCCTCTCATGTTTGTTCCAAGGGTAGCTTTACATTTGATCCAAGAAGCTAATGTTGAACCTTTGTACTCTGAAGGTATTTTTCTGAAAGTATTTCACTAAAAAATGATAAATTAATATGAGAACAAATTTTACAATGAGTGTATGCTAACTAATATGGTCTGGGTCATTTCCTAAGAACTGTTATGACATTGAAAGCAGTGTTTTCCAATTGAAGGCAGCAACCTGCCCCTAGATAATGAAATTAATTTAGTGATTCCAGTGTTGGTTAAAAATTATATTAGAATATAATAGAAAATATCACAGGCTCTATTATACTCTTTTGTTTCATATATGTATATAGATGCATATACACAGTATCTAGTATAAACATATATTGAATAATAAAGTAAAATTATGTCTATGACTCATAGCCAAAAAACTTTGAGCATCATAGATTGAAAATATCACCTACTAAGACTTCCTTCTCCAGAACAAAAGATTTAATTAGGTTGATTAGCTGAGATTTGGTACAATAACGGAGATATATTTGCTTACCTATTTATACATGTTATAAACATATAGGCCAGTGGTTCTAAGGTTCTTAATACTTTGAGGGCTCATAAGCTTAAACAAAGTAAATTTTTCTTTATATTTTCATTCTTTTAAATTCGGGGAGCCTTAGAGATATAGTATACATTTTTGAGAAAAAGAATGTTGCTTTGATGTTCATTTTTGAAAATTATTTATTGGTGCATTTAAATCATACATCATAGCCGGGCGTGGTGGCGCACGTTTGTAATCCCAGCATTCGGGAGGCTGAGACCGGAGGATCCGGGTTCGCGGCCAGCCTCAGCTACCTAGTGAGGCACTCCGAAACTTAGTGAGACTCGGTCTCAAAATAAAGAATAAAAAATAGGGCTGGGGGTGTAGCTCGGAGGTAGAATGCCCCTGAGTTCAATCTCTAGTACCGCAAAAAAAAAAAAAAAAAAAAAAAAAAAAAATCATACATCATGAAGAGGTTCAGAGTGATAGAGGCATACAGGCACACGGTACTCAGTGAGCCTCCCCCACGTCCTACCCCACTCCTTCCCCCTCCCTCCATTGGCACTGATAAATTTGCTACATAAATAAGACTGAAATGGAAGCACTTATAAATCAAAGACTTAAATATTTTGAAAGCACAGCAGTAGTTTTAACCATGAGAAAATTAGAGGCTTCAATTTATTTAGACTTCACTTCAGTTGTAAGCACATTCAAAGTAACTTTTCTCCTTTTATTCTTCATGAGAATTGTAGGTCTTTCAGAGCTATCATATATTCTCACCAGCATTTTGCTATTAACACATGCCTTTTAAAAATAGTTTTTCATAAGAACATTATTTTCTTTCCAGATAAATTGGCATTAGCACATTATAATCCTTAGACTTGTGGTATGTTTTGTTATATTAGAAGGCAAATGCACTTATTTTATTGTTGAATGATCCCATTAATTAAAACTGTCTTATAAATACCCCAACTCCTGCCCAAAGATAACAGAGCATCTGTCTCATTCAGAAACAAGAAACCTGGCTCTGAAATATGTCCTGCTGTCCAGCTCATTCAGCCATTCAGCGGGGCACCATGATATTCTCCCTCCTGGGACCTCACTTTAAGCAACTTGAATTAGTAAAAAGAAAAAAAAAAGCCAGTACTTAAATTCTGATCTGAATTTGTTCTTCCAAATTCCGAAAGACTTTTTATGATAGTAATTACCTTTGAATGTTGGGATGAGGTGTTTACTAGCCAAATTATTTAAATGAAATAAATGGCAACTTTGTAGAGAGAGCTCTTGGCAAGGGTATTACTCAAGTGGAAACAGAATTTGGAACCTCGTGGAAATTTAAGAACTGTGATTTAATATGCAAATCTTCTTGTAAAAAATATATCACACATTATTCAGAAATCAAGTTTTAATTTCCCAATCTATAACAGAGATCAAGTCAACTAGTGAAAGTAAATGTGCTAAGGTTGCACATCAAGGAGAAAAATTTCTAATGTGAGATGTTCAAAGACTGGAACATGTTAAATGTTACAGAGCTGGTCACCGTGGCACACACCTGTAATCCCAGTACTTGGATGGCTGAAATAGGTGGATCCCAGGTTCAAAGCCAGCCCCAGCAACTTAGCAGACCCTCTGCAACTTATCTAGACCCTGTTTCAAAATAAAAAGAGCTCTGGGAGTGTAGCTCAGAGATAGAATACCCTGAGATTCAATCCCTAGTTAAAAACAAACAAACAAACTGCAACAACAAAAAAAGTTACAGAATTTTATGGCTTAAAGGGATCTCAGAATAAGACAGTGTTTCCTAAACTGTGACTATACATTGGAATCGCATGGAGAGCCAAGATATGCAGATACCTGGGCCTCACCTACGGAAAGCCAGTGTTGCTGGCTTGGAGCAGGGCCGGGCTCTCTAGGTGAGGCTGAGGTGCAGCCAGGATGGGGTAAATCAGGGATTCCCAAACCAGAGTCAATAGGCTACAGCCTGTGCAAGGTCAGGTTTCAGTTGTTCACCACAAAATGAGAGAAATAAGTTAATTCTATTCATATTCTGAGTATGATATTATTCTTTCTTTTAGATATTGGTGATAATGGCTAACATTTATCCATTTGGGGGGAGGTACTTTTTCTTTTAATGCAAAAGAAAAATAGTCAGCAACCTATGTAAATCTTTACAATCCCTACTACCCCCCTATGTGTGTGTGTGTGTGTGTGTGTGTGTGTGTGTGTGTGTGTGTGTGTGTGTAAGGTACTGGGTATTGAACTCAGGGACATAGTATCACTGAGTTATACCCATGGTCATTTTTATGTAATAATTTTTTGACATAGGGTCTTACTAAATTGCTGAGGGTCTCTCTGTGAGAGACCTCTCAAGTACTGGGATTACAGGTATGCACCACAGCACTCAGCTTTCTCCCCTTTTTGAAGAACTACTCTGTCAATTCCAGAATATTTACAGTCAACATACTACTCTTATTGAAATTCGTAATTTTATTGATGGCCTACCTGGCCCTGAGATGTTAGCACTCTATTAGTGTCTTGTGACCAGTTAGGCTCACCATTGAAACCAGTTCCTCTGACTCCTCCATCAGCTTTTTGGGATGTCTTCTCATTCCAATTTAATTATCTCTATGGTTTTAAACCGGCAGTGTGTTTCCTGCAGTTTTTTCATCTTAGAGTTATGGACCAGATAGGTTATTAACAAAGAACATATTTATTTCAATAACAGATCTGGTAAATTTTGATGCAAAAGCAAGTTTGTCCGATTTTTGTTTTTAAACTAAAAGAATCAGTTAGTTATTTTAAGGTAAAAGTGGAAGGCCAATCAGAAGTCTACTAATGAGACAACCAGAGTCTAATAGTAATATGGACTTTGCAGATACAACTGGGGCTTCTTAAACTCATATTAAGACCTTTTCCTCTTATCTTGCCTCAAGCCACTCTCCTCCAAGAAACTCCATGCCAGCAGCTGTATATTCCTGGAAAAAGGATTTGAAAACTGCTTTTGCTCAAAGCACGAACTCTTCACCTGGGCCTGCAGTTGTCTCTTTTGCTGCTTTAAACTTTGGATCAGATTCCTGCTCAACTCTGCACATAGGAAAGTTAATCATTTAAGGAGTGTCTATCTAAAAACTGGTGATGCAAAGTTGATTAGTCCTAAATATACCTACCCTCTGTCATCCGTCTTCAGGGCTGAAGAGGCCCAAACAAGAGTAAGATATTTTCAACATTTCAGGAATGTTGTAGGTGGATCATCCCATCATGGAGACTGAGGTCGCCCCCCGAGAAAGTAATTATGCCATGGTGGGGGATGGAGAGTGAGGCTTCCCTCCCCAAGTAGGAGCAATTATCTCATGATAGGAACCAAATTGTCCTCTCTAGCAATAATAATTTCCCCAGAACCAGCAGGATCATGCAGAACCAGACCTGAGATAATGACCACCAAGGCTACCATCTAATTCAAACTACTTGACTATGCATGCTTCTTGCCCTCCACTTTTTTTCTCCTTCTACATAATTCTGAAGCTCTTGTCTGTATCCTGAAGCCAGCGCTAGTCCTCCTGTTCCTTCTTTGTGTGACCACACTGCATACATTCCCTTTTTAGTCACCACCACTCATTTCCAATTGGACCCTTGAGGGGCCCTATGGCTAGAGTCAGGCCTCTGGTTTAAGACTCTGGTAACATGCTTAATTAACTTCACCCAGTTTATTTGTTCTTTCTGTCTAAAATACCTTCACTTCTTTATCCTATCACCTTTGGTGTAAAATTTATTTATAGAAGACTGATTTCTAATACTGTGATAGAAAGATGTTTTTGATTTGTCAGTATAAAGTGCCTCTCCCATAAACTTTTATGCAAATCCGTATCTTAGCATTTAACACACAGTGAATTGCAATTCACCTGTTTCCCAGTTAGACTGAAAACATTTTGAGGTCTGACAGTATTTGATAAAATATCCTTAGCATCTAGCCAATGTGTTGCATATTTTCTCACATTTTTCATCTAGCAAATGTTCCTTTATCAACTAAGGAGAGGGGTGAGGGGCTCCCCAGAATTGGTCTTGCCTATGCATAGAAATGATAATGCCCAATTTATAATTTGGATGCATGTTCTCTTCATCCCTTGAAGTCTCATGCTCCAGAATGATCCCCTCTTTACTCTTCCCAAATGTAACTCATTTATAAAGTTCTACTTCCTCTGTGAATTTATCCCTTTACACGTTATCTCTGTTAATCTCTCCTTTCTTTCAACTCAAACACACTGAACTCCCTTTGATTCCTTGCCCAGATGCTGGAAGATGCTTGCTTTCTTACCATTTGCTGATAAGTGTTTTTTTTTTTTTTTTTTTTTCTTGTCAATGTGTCCAGTATTTTTTGGATTATATTTCCTATTGAGAATCTGATGAAAGCTTTAAATTTTTTCCCTAGTGGAAAAAAAATTCACTTAAATGGATACATGGAAGATATATATGAACTGCTAAAGTTTGTCCATGAAAACTGAGAAGGCCTGGAAGATCTAAACAAGAATAAAATGTTTTTAAGGATGTAAAATTTATTATGAGCTGATCCCCTTCAGGTCCTTACACAAATACTTGATGATCCTTGAGAAACCAATTTAATGTGTTCTCTAAACTGGAGAGTATGACTATTACATGAAGGTCAATGCAAAGAGACCAGTATTCTCTACTGTAAGAAAATTTTTGTTCCCTTCTTTAAATAACCCACATATTTGCTAATTTATTCATTTTCATATAATTACCTTAATATCTATTTAGTTTATTTAACATAATTATCTTGAATGTTTATCCTTTATGTTAAGTAATGGGAATACTGAAAGAATAAAAAGAGGGTCTCAATTCCCGAGGAATTTCTAATGGACAAGATTGATATTGAAGAGTAAATTTTAATTTTGGCAAATGCCAAGGAGGGAAGAAAATGAAAATAGTAAAGAGAATATTACAATGGAATCAACCTGAAATTTCCTAACCAATAGAATTAGAAAATAATTTTTAATATGGGCACAGTAGTACACCCCTATAATCTCAGTACTTTTGAAACTTAAATAGGAGGATCACAGTTTCAAGGCCAATCTTGGCAACTTAGTGAGACTCTGTTTCAAAATAAAAAATAGAAAGTGCTTGGAGTTAGAATGTCCCTGATTTCAATCCCCAGTACCAAAGTAAAATAAAATAATAAAATAAAATAAAATGAGTTAGAAAATAATTTTCAGTAGGCAGCCAGAAAGTAGAAGGCAATAGTCTCAGTGTGGCTTGTTTACCCTCTAATTTGTCAGTTAATTTAGCAGGTGTCCCAGCAGTATTTCTGGATTGAATCTAATTATTCTGAAGATGTCATCATTTTTAGCAAAATAATTTCATTTCTCCATTCACTGAGCAACTAATGAAACTTTGTGTTCCCATACTGTAAACATTAAAGTGTTACAAATTTATTTCAGCAATAGTTAAAGTTATTTTGTTGTAAACAGCATAAATTGTCTCTTATTACCTCAAGAAAAACAAGACCAACCAAACAAACAAGGTAGAGGATATTTATTGGGCTATCCCAATAAATATTTAGCTAGAGGAAATTGAAGTGGAACTTACAGGCTACCTGTCTCACTGTTAAAAGTTAGCCTAGGAGCTTGTGGACATAGGACTTGGATAGGAGCTGGCAAACAGGAGGCAAAAGCAGGAGAGAATGGGAATAGAGGAAGTGGGAAGAAAGGCTATCCAGAGGCATTATTTGCCTGGGTGCTTGAATTAGCCCACGAATGAAGCTTGCCCAGAGGAATTTATAATAACTATTGTTATTCTCTTTAGATGTAAATGGAAGTATAAAATCACAGCTCAATGTAGGGATTTTTGTTGTTTCTTTTGTGATTTTGCCTCATCCTATGGAAATGTGTTGTCACTACATATACCATCATTTTTAAAGTTATCTATTAGTGAGTAAATTAATAACAAGACTAAAATTTCCCCTTGACAGTATACTCTTAGAATTTCAAAAAATTAGTCTTGTTTTAACTATTAATTAATAATCAATATAATGAGGCAAAAATCACAAGGCAACAACAAAAATCCCTACATTGAGATGTGAATTTATAATTCCATTTATACCTGAAGAAAATAAGAATAGTTTATTCAAGTTTCATGTACACACACACTCTAGATTTTCTAAAGTTTTCTCAACAGCTGAACATAGATTTCTTTTGAAATAAATATATTCTCTGGCTCTATTGATACTATGTAGAGAAGCAGAGGGCCAGAAGCATTTTCCCTAAGGGTAGGCAGAAAAATATGAGATTATGTTTAAGTAAAGTGGAAAAATTCTCATCCCGTAACATTTTCTAGTATTTTATCTCAAAAGAAGCTAGAAATCCTAAAGGTCTCATTTTTACTTCTTGCCTCAGAGACATAAAGGCTGAAGTAAATCCACTTGGTGTGCTCATTTGCAGTTGTAAAACTGTATCTGAAGACCATTTAAAATTTCCTATTTATAGTTCTTACATTGAAATAAAAACAAACAGTTAAAAATATATAAGGTACTGACAAGAATTGCTGTTCATACTTTTAAAACAAACAGAGTACCTAGCTTACTAACATTGATATGTTATGGAGCATACAGTGAACACTAAAATTATAATTATGCCACTACAACAATAGTCATGCAGTTGAATAAAACAGAGTACCATTAGGAACTGGAGCTATGCTTATAATGAAGTATAATGTAAGATAAAGGTATTACTTAATTGAGTAAGGAAAACCATGGATTATGCAATTTCAAAGTTTGGGAATATTAACTATTTTAAAAGAGAAAAATAGTAACATATTTCTTATACTTTTTATGTCAAAATGAGTTTAAGTAGATTAAATTTGAATTTTTTTTAAAAAGTATATATGTTTTTCCCTTTTTTTTTTTTCAGAACTTGGAGTTGAACCCAGGGGCATTCTACCTCTGAGCTATACTCCCAGCCCTATTTTTTATTCTTTATTTTGAAACAGGCTCTCACTAAGTTGCAGAGTGCCTCACTAAGTAAGCTGAGGCTGGCTACGAACCAAGATCCTCCTGTCTCAGCTTCCCAAGTACTGGGATTACAAGTGCACACTATCACACCCTGCTCTCCCTTCTTATTGGTTTGGAAAAGAAATGCCAGATAAAAACAAAACTCTTTGATTTAAGATTTCTTTAAATTAATTAAGAGGAGTCTCTAAAACATTGTGTGTTTTAACATACTATTTTATTTATTTATCTATTTATTTTTGGTACTGGAGATTGAATCCAAGGGCATTTTACATCCAAGTGACACTCCCAGCCCTTTTTACTTTTTCAAAACAGGATTTTGCGGAATTACTGAGGATCTTGCTAAGCTACTAAGGCTGGCCTCATACCTACAGTCCTATCTCAGTCTCCCAAGTACTGGGATTACAATCATTCACTACCACACCCAGTCTAACCTAGTATTTTAAATGGGTAGAGAAGGAGTTGAGAACCTCTCTTAGCCTATATTTTAATAATTTTCCACTAAGAAAATGAAGTAGAGTGAAGAAAATGAGGTAAAGTGTAATCCTTAGGATGGAACTTGCTCTCTGTTTAAAATTAAGACAAAAAGCAAGTAAAATTGCCCTTTTTAAATTTTCCAAAACTTCTAAATACCTCTTCATATCTTCCTTCTCCTCCTATTTTACAGAGAACCTAGTGTTATCAGACTTGAAATCTTTGCATATCCTGGGACAATAACACCTATATCCACATCTGTCTCCCTTTCCTTCATTCTCTTCAAGTTTTTACCCAGATTTCCTTCCCTCCTACTTTCCAAATAGTTTTACAAAATCTTTTGATTTTAGTTCACGTATATCAGGATGTCTCCCTTTAGCATTTTAAGATTCTCACGTAGCTCCTTTCTCTACAACTAGTCCCTTTGCCTCTACGTTTCCCTCTCTCTATATCGCTGCACTTTCCCCTGACTTCCTCCTCACCACACTCCAGCCTCATTTCCATAGCCATTATTTTAATATCTCATCTCTTGTTAAGGTCAGCTATGACATCAATGACTCTAATGCAATGAAAAATATTTTAGTCTTTTCCTTAGCTGACCTTTCAAAAGCATTTAACAGCATTGTTCATTGTTCTAGAGTTGAGATTTTCACTAGACTTTCATGCAATATTTTCATTTTACTCCAATCTCTACCCACAAAATTTTAGTTCCTTTACTCCTTTGTCTACATGTAGCTAAATGTTGAAGTGTGTTTGTTTGTTTGTTGTTTAATACTGGGGATTGAACCCAGAGGAATTATATCTCCCATCTATACCCCCAGCCCATCATCATCATCATCATCATCATCATCATATTATTATTATTATTATTATTATTATTATGTTATTTAGAAACAGGGTCTCACTAAGTTGCTGAGGGTCTTGCTAAGTTGCTGAAACTGGTCTCCAACCTATGATCCTCCTGTATCAGCCTCCCAAGTACTGGAATTACTGGCATGTTTCACCATGCCTGGCTCAATCTTGAAGATTTAGAATCTTGAATTAGCCTCAGACTAAAGCTTTTTCTACAAGATCTTAGATCATGTGAATAAAATAATTTCCAAGTTTATACCTTTAGTTCAAATCTTTCCTCATGTAAAGTTCATACTTGCCTTTTTAACTACCTGTGTAGGTACTTTTGAATTGTCACTAACCAAAATTACTGAAATTTAATGAAATTTGATTTTCCTCTTGAGAAAGAGAAAGGCAGCTCTTTTACCTGTGAGCTGGTGGCAACTTGGCTACCATCTAGACTCAGAATATCCTTCAAAGTATGACACCTTGGCAGTTGAAGACTTTGAACTGAAGTAAATCAAAAGGGCTTCAAAAGCAAGACTTTTTTTTTTAACCTTCTACCCCTCTTTATTTTGCTTTCTTTTGTTACCAAGGCATATCATATAAACTACAATACCTCTTCCCAATGCAAACCCAAAAACCCTAGAAATACTACTCTAACCTTTTCCTACTTTTCTTTGTAGGCATCAGCAATGAAGAAATTCTCTTACCTATCTTGACTAGTAGTTGGTTGTAAGACCCTCATTCCAGAAGGATCCTACCCTATACCCAGGAGGAAAAAAATATGGTACACAGAGAAGTCAAGAAATCACAATAGACCTTGTGAGGCTTCCATCATCACCATCATCATCATTATTTTGTGGTACTAGAAATTAAACCCAAAGCATTCTAACTGAGCTAGGCCCCCAGCCCTATTTTTTAAATTTTGAAATAGGGTCTTTCTATGTTACCTCCCACTGTCCTTGAACCTGCCATCCTCTTATCTCAGACTCCCAAGTACTGAGGTTACAGGTATGCACCACCACACCTGGTTCAATCTATTATGATTCATCTACTCTTTTGTGCAGTTATAGTTCTACTTGGCTATTGATTCATCACTGAACCTAAACATAAAAAGTAATTTTCCAGTGTCTTTAGATCTTTATTTTTTAATACTCCTGTGTCCCATAAAACTTTTATTAATTGTTTGAATATTTTCTTCTGTTAATCTCTCAGTTTTTTTCAGACCTACCCAGGAGCCCTAGAAGGGTGGAAAAAACTTTCCTCCATGTCCCAGTGTTGTTAGTAGTTGGCCTAGCACTCACAGGCCAAGTATTCTCTTGATGGACATAAAAAAAAAAGGACAGAATGCTAATATTAAAGTCACTTTGAGGCTGACACAAAATAAGGCCCATTCACACTATTTTCTATAGATATAAACAGGTCACTGTGCAGCGAAAACTACTATAATCCCTCTCCTGAAGTAAATATCACTGCCCATGGCTCCTTTCCCAATCACTACACTAGTTGGGCACTATGGTTAAGTCTCCACCAGCCGAGTCTGTGAAGCAAATAGTTGTTTGTGAATTGCCCTGTCTTGTGTCAGTTCATTTGTTGTTGTCCAATTTCTTAGAAGTCCATGGGCTTCACTTCTTTTTCATTTCCTGGATGGTGTTCTAATCTTTGGATCTTAGGTCTCTACATCTCCCTGATCATTGTTTTTTCTATTGGTTTGAGTTCCACCACTCCGCATGACTGGTCGTGGGTAGAATGCCTTTTACTTTCAGTTTGCTATATCTTCATTTGCTCCTTCTTTGTTGGTGTTTCTTGCTGGTACCAGTGGTGGGAGTGGGGGGTGGGGAGGGAGTAGTGCTAAGTCTGCCCTCAGTGTATGTTGAAAAATTTCAAAGATGATTTTTTGGGGGGGAGCAATAAGGGATTCACTTCTTCCTGGGAAAACTTCGGACTTTTTGTGAATTTGAGTGGCTCACCATTGGAGTGGGTGGCTATCTGGATGTCCAAGCGGCCCAGGAACGTGGTTGGGGGAGTCCTGGACACCTCAACCAGTTTCCATACATTGACCTATGGCTGACCCTCCTTAGATACCCTCCCCCATGGTCATTGGCCTGTTTCTTTCCTGTGGAAAATAGGATCCTTTTGATTAAATCCCCCGCCAAATTCTGTGACAGGACCCCAGGGGAAATACACAGTCTCATCCTCTATGGGTTTCTTGTCTCCTTCCCAAACAAGGAGAGGCTCCACTTATGGGGAGACAAGACAGGGGCTTGCCATGGCTGAAGTAGTGCCCATTCTCCCCCTTCATGAAGCACCTCCCCACAGGGGGAATTGGGGTGGGATATCACCCCTTTTATGGCTTATGTACCATTTTCTACCAGTGATTTGTATAATTTGAAAAAAACCCAAATCTCTTACTTTCTGAGAAACCTCTGGCTCTGATTTGGCTACTTGAGACTGTTTTTTTGTGTTTTTTTGTTTTTTTTTTTTTTTTACATACTCCAACCCACTCGGGATGATTGTCAACAGCTCTTAATCACTCTCTTCATGGCTAAAAGGAGAGACAGGATTTGGGTAAAAAGGAGAAAGGCTGCTCAGGGTCCTGGGGAACAACAGACTCCTAACCCCAGAGGATGAGGGGTGTATTAGAGAGGATTTCCCCTTCACCAGGCCCAATTAGGACCCCAATACAAGAAAAGGCAGCAGCAGTCTGGACAGCTACCACCAGGTTCTATTGGCTGGGCTTAGGGAGGGCTGCCCGCAAGCCCACTAACTTATCCAAGGTAAGTGAGGTTGTTCAGGGACTTCAGGAGTCTCCCAAAGGATTTCTGGAGCAGCTCAAGGATGCCTATAGAGATTTTATTCCAATAGACCCAGATGCCACAGAAAATCAGCAGGCTATAAATATTGCCTTTGTCACCCAGTTGGCCCCATATATTAAAAGGAAGTTGTAGAAGTTAGAGAAATTTAAAGGCATACGTAGGTCTCAACCTTTAGAGATTGTTCAAAAGGTCTTCAACAATCACAACTTGATCAAAGATAGGCAAAGCAAAAAGTTGACCAGAGTAGTGGTGGCAGCCAAGAGGGAGGTAGATAGGAGGAACAATAAAAAGCATAACCACAAATATCCTGCCCCAGTATGTAGATGATCTCCTCATCCCCTTAAAAACAGGAAAAATGGAAAAGAGCCACTGGGAGGTTCCTGCAAATGCTCCAAGACCTGGGCTATCATGTTTCTACCAAGAAAGTGCAGCTCTGCTGGACACAGGTGACTGAGTTGAGTTATGGCCTAGAGGGAGGAAGGAGGACGCTGTCTCAGAGCCACATTGCTGTGATTCTCCAGATTCCAGTCCCAGAGAACAAGAGGCAAGTGCAGGAGTTTTGAGGGGCAGTGGGATATTGCCAGCTGTGGATTCTGGGTTTTGCTGAAATTGCAATGCTGTTGTATACAAGCTTAGGAGGAGATGGCCCTCTCAAATGGTCAAGAGCTCAAATGGAAGCATTTGAAACTCTAAAGAAGGCCTTAGTTTCTGCCCCTGCCCTGGCACTCCCTGATATCACTAAGCCATTCCATTTGTTCATGGATGAGGTCCAGGGCATTGCTAAAGGAGTCCTTGTTCAAACATTGGGCCCTGGAAGCAACCAGTGGCTTCTCTGTCTAAAAGACTGGACCTTGTGATGGCAGGTTGGCTAACCTGCTTGTGAACTGTGAACTACAGTTATGTTGGTAAAGGAGGCTGATAGATTGACACAGGGCCAATAATTGCTCCTGCCCACCCCTCATGTGGTGGAGAGCCTTCTGAGGTGAACCCCAGAGTGAGTGGTGGATATTCAATGCACGAGTAACCCACAACCAAGTGTTTCTTCTAGATTATTTCCAAATATGCTTTTGCCAAACAGCCACCCTTAACCTGACAAGCTTATTGTAAATTGAAAATCTGAAAATACCTCTACATGACTGTGCTGAGGTGACTGGCATGGTTTAGTTAACCTGCCTAGACCTGACTGATATCCTGCTATCAGAGGCAGATGAAGTGGTCTATACTGATGGAAGTAGTTTCATCCAGAACAGCATCAGATATGCAGGGGCAGCAGTGGTTACTGAGCATAAAACTGGGCCCAGAGCCTCAACAGGGGAACATCAGCTCAAAAGGCCAAGCTCATTGCTCTGACTCAGGCACTGAGCAGGGGAAAGAAAAAGACTATCACAATATACACCGATAGCCACTTTTTATTTACCACTATTGCCACTGCTTATGTGCATGGGACATTGTATCAGGAAAGGGGCTCCTCACCTTGACAGGCAAAGAGATAAAGAATAAAGGCATCAAAAAGGAGACTCCCCTAAAGCCAGAGGCAACAGAGCTGCTGACCAGAAAGCTTGAGAAGTGGCCCTAGAATCAGTGGGGCCTCTTTCCATTTTGGTTATATACCCCGCACCAGAACTGACACAAAAACCAATATATTCACTGAGGAAAGGGACTGGGCAAATCAGGAAGGTACAACACTGGAAGAACCCAGATGGTGGATACTTCCAGATGGAAGTCCTCTGCTCTCAGTGGCTTTAGGAAGAAGACTAGTATCTCAACTCTGCCAGACCACTCGCTAAGAGGCAACAAAGCTCCGTGAGCTTCTTAGACCCAGTTACTACATCCCAAAGTTGAAACAAATAATAAAGAAGATGGTGTCCAGATACCAAGTATGTGCACAGGTGAATCCAAAAGGGGGAAGAGACCACTGGAAAAAATATGAGTTTGGGGAGATACACCAGGGAAACATTGGGAACTGGACTTCACAGAGGTATAATTGACTTCCCTGGGATACACGTACCTCCTGGTATTTGTAGACACATTTTCTGGATGGGTGGAAGCCCACCCTATCAGGACTGAGACCACTTCAATTGTGACCAAGAAATTACCATAGGAAATAGTTCCCAGGTTTGGGTTGCCTTTTTTCATTGGGGTCCAACAATGCCAAGTGGCCAAGTTCTCTCAAAATTTGGCAAAGTCATTAAATGTTAATTGGAAATTACATTATGCATACAGAACTCAAAGTTCAGGGCAGGTAGAGAGGAAAAATAGAACTCTAAAAAATCCTGGACTTTGGAACCAACCTGGAAAGGACCTTATTCCCGATGGTCTTAAAAGTCGCTGGAATCTCATCTTGGCACACCCAGCTATAAAAGACTCCAGCAGAGGATGGAAGACAGAGAGTAACTCAGACTTTAAATTCACTAAAGATAAGACTCAAATGGGGGGCCTGATTTTAATTATCACTATATTCACAAATGTTATGGAAAGTTATAGGTCTCTATAAAAGTGAGTATGGGAACTTAGAGTTAAGAGATCTGGCTGCCCATAGGACATGCCACTTCATTTAGAGGCAGCCCATCAGGCCCTCTGCCAGGCCGTGGAGACTTAGATTTTAAAAGGAGTCTCCAACATACTCAATATTACACCTGTCCGGCAAATGGGAAATACCACTGCCAGGGATTAGAAAATTACCACTACAAGAGATGGGGATGTGAAACAGAGGCCTCATAAAGGCATGAGGACCCCCATATAAGTTTACAGAGGTTAGACCCCCTCTCTCCTGACTGTAAGGAGAATAAATAAATGCTAAATAAGTTCCATCAAGTAATTAATAGATCAGATCCTAGTCTTGGAACGGACTGCTGGTTATGTTTAAAACCCCAAATCCCATACTATATGGGTATAGCCACCAACCAATCAATAGTCACCCAAACAACAACAGCAAAAATGACTGTGGGTAAAATAGGCCTAGACTAACTTTGGGGGATTTGCAGAGACAAGATTTATGTTTACTTTCATCTACCTGTCACCCCCAGGACTCCCCCTATAGGTCAGTTTGTTCTAATCTTTCTTCCTCTATTACAATAGCCCCAAAGGGACCTGGCTGGCTTACACCAGTGTACTTACGAAGTGCTTCCCTTCAGACCAGTTACAACCAACACCAAGCAGCCAAAAGCTCTGCTTTAGTAGTAGAGGATAAAAACTTCAAGGAGCTGAGTGCCCAAATAGATGCCAACCTAGGGCATTAAAAAAAAATTCATCTTCCATTTGGAGGAGCAGATAAATTCCCTTGCTAAATAGTGGTCTTACAAAATAAAAGAGTGTCAGATTGCTGTTCATAAAGCAAGGGGGGGGGGCAGGGTTGTGTATGGCTTAGGGGAAACATGATGTTTTTAGCCTAATAAATCAGGAGTTATTAGGGAAAGCTTAGCTTTGGTTAAAAATAACCTTAAGAAAGAGAAAGGCCCATCAAGAATCTGACAATTGGCATCAATTGCTATTTTCCTGGTCTCCCTGGATGACTACCCTGATTACTGCCACCGCAGGCCTCTTACTATTACTGTGGGGCACTATATCATAAATCACCTTACAACAATTCCTTTGCATTATTACAATAATTGATTTATATATGAGTTTCTTGTAAAAATAGAAGCTGCTTAAAGCCAAGTATATGGATAGATCTTTGCATGCTGGTACCAAGCATAGTGCTGAACAAAAAGAAGTCAGGCAGATGAATGACTGAATGAATGAATTCTGATCTGGTTTTAATTTAGACATATGATATTTTATCTCTCTCCTTCTGAAATATGGAGTCATATAGGTTGAATAATGAAGCTGAAGAAGAGGACCTCTTCTTTCCTTTTCTTCTCTCCCTATCTCTCTTTTATCTCTCTTTTTTACTTCCTTCTCTCTATACATTTTATTAAACATCTACTATGTCTGAGGCATTGGAGAAACTACAGATGATTTTTCTAGCATGACTTTTATTATTTTAATTCTAAATCTACAGACCTGCCCAAACCAGAGAAATGGAATGAAATTTGTAAATATTATTAATGAAGGTGCTATCACTGTCACAAAACACCTGAGGAAATCAACTTAAAAGGAAAAAAGCTTTATTTTGACTCATGGTTTCAGTCCATGGTTGCTTAGTCCCTTGCTTTTAAGCCTGAACAAGACAGCATATCACAGCTGAAGCAACTATATACCTCATGGCAGCCAAGAAGCAAAAAAAGAGGATGGGCTAATGTCCCAAGGTCTACTTCAAGGGCATTTCTCTGATGACCTAATTCCATCTCTTAAAGGTTCCAGCACCTCCCTCTAGCATAATTGTCTGGGGACCAAGCCTTTAATGCATTTTAATTTTAAATTTAAATACTGTCCACTCTAACTACAAGAACTGCTTTTATATTTCTGATGAGTTTCTTGGAAAATTTGGAATGGATAATTTGTAAAATATTTGCATAAAGTAAATGCTAAGTTATTTTGGAATCATAGAGCTTGTAAAACCTTGGGAAATCATTAAGTAAATATTTACTAAGTGAATCTAACATATTTCCCTGACTACAAAGAGGAAAATATTTACAAAGGTTAATCAATATGCCTTATAAAAAATCTTCAGATGAAAATCTCCCCTAAATTTTAATAATAGCTTGAAGTATTTCACAACTTCTATAATTTTTACCTTTTCAGGATAAACATATATATTTAGCCGAATAGTTTTCTGTTTTTATTGTAAGAATTTACTCTTTATTAGAATAATAATACTTTACATATATTTTAAAAGCTGGTAAGAATTTTCCTTTATTTTGTCTTTTCTTGAGCACTTAGTCTTTTCTAAGAACAAATAAATCATTTTGACATAAACTTATTATTATTGATCTAATTTTGCTCTGTAATATATCTCTGTCTCTTTCAAATTTCCCCATGTATCATAGACTAACACTATTGCAATTGAAGATTTTAATAAAAGTTTAAACTAATTTACATTTTGATGTTAGTGTCACTGTAGCTGTAAGACATGTTTATATTATAATAAAATTTTCACCTGAAGACACAGAAACAGAAGAGAATCGACACAGAGGCACACATTAATAGAAATATAGTCGATAGTCTCATAATTTCTTGCTATGTATGGTTGAGCAGCAATTATCTTTGAAGTGCTGTCTAGGGTCTCAGTAAAGCTGAATTTGAGAGAGAAAAAGAAAAGAGGAAGTAGTAGGTTTATCAAAAGTATTCACTGAGTTTTTTGAATGTGAAGTTTGGTTGCTGTTGTTAATTCCGGATATTTCCCTGTTGTAATTTATTTAATTTTTTTTGTGTCCTGCTCACATTTTGGTTTTACAATTATAAATAGATCACACTGATTGATATTGTCCCATGGCTGTTACATATTCTGTTATGCTTTTTCTTTTCTTTTCTAGCATTTTTCAGCTTGGTAATTGCTGTTGCTTTTTCTTCAAGTTCACTGATTCTTTCTTTGGCTGTGTTGAATCTACTTATATGTCATCAAAGGTAATCTTTATCTTTGCTGGTGTTATTGTTGTTGTTTGCCTGTTTAGCATTCCTATATATTTTATTTGAGCTTTATTTCCGCTGAAATGATTCATCTAAATATGTATGTTTTCTATCTCTAATATATTAAATGTCCATTAGAGCTTTTACCATATTAATTAGTTATTTCAAGTTCATAGTCTAATCACACCCAAATCTGTTTCTTTTCTGGTTTTGGTTGTGATCATTGTCTTGTATCTTTGAAATGTGTTTCTGATGTGTTTTATATGCAATTCCCCACGATGAAAACTGAATCCTGTATATAACAGTATATATCAAGGTAAATATATTTTTATCATAGTAAAATATATGTAACATAAAATTTTTCCATTTTAGTCATTTTAAAAATACAGTTCAGGGGTAGTAAGCATATTCAAATTGTTGTACATTACCAACACCAATCTCTAGAACATTCTTTTATCTTAATCTAAAACTCTGTACCTATTAAATAGTTGGACCTTTTTAAAGATAAAATTAAATATATTTCACTGAATAAACAGTTTTGTTTTTATTGTAAGAATTTATTTTTGTAATAATAATAATAATAATAATTTACATGCATTTTAAAGGTAGTAACCATTTTTATTTATTCTTTGTCTACTTTTCTTGAGTATTTAGCTTTTTCTAAGAACAAATGAATCACTTTGACATAAACTTTTATTATTGATCTAATTTTGTTCTATATCTCTTTTAAATTTTTCCATGTATCAGATTTAATAAATGTGAGCCAAAGTAACCATTTTCTCTTTATAAAGCTGATTATCTCAGGTATTTGTTACAGTAAGGGAAAAAATAACTAACACAGAAATTATTCCAAATATCTCTTCTAATCACAATGAAATAAAACTAGAAATTGATAAGAGGAAAATGGGAAAATTCACAAATGCATAGAAATCAAGTAGAATGCCCATTAACAACTATAAGATTAATGAAGAAATTAAAAATGAAGTTAGAAAGCCGGGCGTGGTGGCGCACGCTTGTAATCCCAGCATTCGGGAGGCTGAGACCAGAGGATCCGGGTTCGCGGCCAGCTTCAGCTACCTAGTGAGGCACTCTGCAACTTAGTGAGACTCGGTTTCAAAATAAAGAATAAAAAATAGGACTGGGGGTATAGCTCGGAGGTAGAATGCCCCTGAGTTCAATCCCCAGCACCGCAAAAATAAATAAATAAATAAATAAAAAATAAAAATGAAGTTAGAAAATATCTTGTGACAGATAAGATGAATACACAATGTATCAAATTTTATTGGATGAAGCAAAAGCAGTACTAAAAGGAAAATTTATTTAATAATTAATGCCTATATTAGAAAAGAGAAAAGATCTCGAACAGCCTAACTATACCTCCAGGGGTTAGAAAAGAAGAATGAACTAATCCGAAATAAAGTTTAACGAAGGCAATAATAAATTCTAGAAATAAATGAAATAGAGACCAGAAAAACAATGGAAAATATCAAGTACACAGAGTTAGTTTCTTGAAAAGACAAACAAAATCAAAAGTTCTTTTAACTAGACTGTGAGAAAAGGGAACTCAAAATCAAATTTAAAAGAGGAAATATGACAACTGGAAAAACGGATTATAAAAATAATAGAATGGCCGGGCGTGGTGGCTCACGATTGCAATCCCAGCACTTGGGAGGCTGAGACGGGAGGATCAGGGTGTTTCGGCCAGCCTCAGCTACTTAGTGAGGCCCTCCACAACTTAGTGATGCCTTGTTTCAAAATAAGAATAAAAAGTAGAATTGGGGGTGTAGCTTAGAGGTATAATGCCCCTGGGTTCAATCTCCAGTTCAGAAAATAATAATATGATGATGATGATGAATGAACTAGACAACCTAGAAGAAATACACTCCTAGAAATGTACAATGTGGCATAATTGAATTGAGAGGAACTAAAAGCCTGAAAAGATTAATAATAAATAAGGATATTAAAGAAGTAGTCAAAATAAATTATAAATAAAAGCCCAGAAACAGATGGCCTCACTGCTCGATTTTACACAATTATTAAAGAAGAATTAATGCCAATTGTTCTAAAACTCTTCCAAAAATATGAGGGAACATTTTCATATTTATTCTATGAGGTCAACATCATCCTGATACCAAAGCCAGAAAAAGCACCACAACAAAAGAAAACTTACAAGTCAATATCCCCTGATGAACATACATGCAGAAGGTACCAGCCAAATACTAGAAAACTGAATACAACAGCACAGTGAAAGAGCCATACACCATGACCAAGTAGGATCTATCCCTGGGATGCAAGGATAGTTCAACGTATGTCAATTAATAAATGTGATGCACCATATAAATAGATGGTTGACGAAAATTACATGATCATATCAATAGATGCAGAAAGCACACTTGAAAAAATTCAGCAATCCTCAACAATAAAAACTCTCAGCAAATCAGGTATAGAAGAAAATTACCTCAACACAATAAAGGAGAATTTGTTAAGTCCACAACTTACATCATACTCAATGGTGAAAAGCTGAACATTTTCTAAGATCTAGAACAAAGTAAGGATGCCCCCTTGCCTCTCCTGAATGATATAGTGCTGAAGTCCTGGCCAGACTAATTAGAGAAGAGGGAATAACCAGCATTCAAGTTGGAAGAGGAGGAATAAAACAATCTGTTTGCAATTGACATAATCTTATATATAGAAAATGCTAAAGACTATACAAAAAAAAATTTTAGGACCAATAAGCAGCTTCATTAAAGTCACAGATAAGTCAAGTAATCCAAACGCAGAAAAAAAAAATGCTTCATAACCTCATTTATATGTAGAATCTGAAAATAATCAAACACATAGAAGCAGAGAGTGGTTGCCAGGGTTGGGAGAGAGAAAAATGGGGAGATGTTGCTCAAAGGAATTAACGTTTTAGTTATGCAAAGTAAATAAGATCTGGAGACGTTTAAAAAGAGCACAAAAAGTAATTTGCACAGGTACTTTTCCGGAATATATTAAATATCACAGTACTTGGTGAACACATTCATTCACTGAGACAGCACAGCACTCATTAAGATACCAATTGCCATTCTTAGCACCATTTTTTCACCTGTGCCTTTTTAAAGTTCATTAAGTATAGCACAATGATAGCACAATGTGGAGAAGATATTTTTCAGTGAAATAATATTATTCAAGAAGAACACCAAATGCTATGACTCTTGGAAACATTTATATGATGTTATATAGTATGCTATGTATTTTGCTGTATGAGGACATACTCTTCCAATGAAATAGCATTGTACTTATTCCCTTATGAAGCTAGCATTCTTAAAAACAGTTTATATCCATTGTGCCTTTTAAAAGAGTATTAAATGAAAATTTTAGCTGGGCATGGTGGCACACAACTGTAATCCCAGTACTTGTATGGGATAGGAAAATGTTTGAGGCCAGCCTCAGCAATTTATCTAGACCCTCAGTAACTGAGGCCTTGTTTCAAAATGAAAAATAAAATGGTGCTGAGGGTGTAGCTCAAAGGAAGAATGCCCCTGCGTTTGATCCCGGGCACTACACAAAAAGTAAATTTAAAAAACATTATACGTATTTTCCACAACTTTTCTTATTTAAATGCACACACATGTTGTTTTTTAGTAAAACTGAATTAATCTGTAGCTTGTTCATTTTCATTTAATAGTGTTTCAAAAATATGTCTCATATGTCTTTTAAAGGGCAGCTAAGTATTCCAATATATTATATGATGCTTTAAATTTACAACTAACCCCATTGATAGTGAATCTTTTTATGGTAGTGACCCATTGTGTGTTATTACGTAGGGGAGCAGCTTCATGGTAATGGCTGACTCAGTGGTCAGCAAACTGGCAGTTTCTCTCTTTCTGTTGCTTTTGAGTTTGTAGTGAGTATCATTATACACACTCTCCCAGCCCCTTCCTTTGGTCTCCTTTTTACTCTCTGACTCCCCACTAACCTGCTCTATTTACCTTGGTGTGTGTGTGTGTGTGTGTGTGTGTGTGTGTGTGTGTGTGTGTGTGTGTTTGAATAGCTAAATTTCAGTCTTTTTCTCTCTGAAAAAGTTTTGTTTCTTTCTTATGATTCCCAAGCACAAGATTCTGCAGATAATCTAATTTTTCTCTTAGTTGAGTCCTGACTTTTGTCCCACTGTATATGCACATCACATTTTCTTTACCAGTTCCCTGTTGACAGATGTTTAGATTGCTTTCTTATATTTGGATATTATGAATAATGCTGCAATAAATATGGAAGTGCAGATAGCTTTCTGGAAATTCAAATATCAATTCCTTTGGGTATATATCCAGAAGTAGAACTGCTGTATTCTATTTTTAGTCCAGATTATTAAACCATGTGGAGTTTCTTATACGTATAGTATTAGAAAATATTTTATTTTCATTTTCTTCTAAGTGGTTGCTGCTCTTACTGAAATGTTTTGAGATGCATGAATTATAAAGAAAGAGAAGAAGTTTTGTCTAGAATTGGGGAAAGATATGCACAGACATATCTGATAAAGTGTGGGGAGAAATTGGATGAAAGGCAAATTTCCAAAAGGTATAACAGAGTACTTTGCGAGAAAATTACCAGAATGATAGCTAATTATGTAACTACTGCTTGTGGACTACGTACTATTTCATGCATCGTAAAAACAATAACAAAAACCTTCTCTGTGATTCTCTAAACCGGATTCTGCAGATTTCAAAAGAAGAAAATAATATTGTGAGAGATGAAATAATTTACCCAGATCTCACTGACAATAAATATCATACCTTAACCAATACAGTGGTGAGTCTCAAACTATAGATATCTGACAGAGTGAGCTACTCTCATTAGGGAAAAAAAGGTCTGATGGATTGACAAAGTTGAGCTGTATTTGAAATCATGCTAATTTAGCCTTGTGGAGATCTATGTGCTCAAAGAATGATAGAGATGCTGCTTAAAATCAATAAGAATAAATGAACAATTTCAATGTGCCAATAGACATATAAAAGCTTCATTAAAACTCCCATTAGTCTCTATTAACAATCTAATATAATTTGAGCAGTAAAACTGAAATACCTGACTTAACAGCAGCTATTGCTTTCTACTTTCTGTAAGTTATTGAGGAATACCTCTTCACTTCTTTAAAAAAAAATCAGGCTTTGGGAAGTGTTTGACTGGCTTCAGAGACCAGTGATGGAGGACTAATGCACGCAGAAACACCGTAGTATAATAGCATGGAAAGCCTCTGTGTAGTTGAGTAGGGAAGCAGTGAACAGATGGAGGGATAGGAAGCAAGGTGGAATTGTGTGGAGGATTTCTACACAGAGGAGTGAAAAATAGTGGACATGTACAAGTGGAAAATTAATACAACATCTAGAATGTCAGGATAGCAGAGCTGGGAGTACATGTGGAAGAAAGGAAGAAGTAAAAATTCTTTAACTAGGATAGAACACAAGAGCTGTGAAATTTTTCTCAAGAATGATCCGATAAAGTCAAGAGTTCAAAAGTCTCTGAAAAATGTGGACCTAGTTGGTGTCCTAGTCAATGAAGAAAAAGTCCTAAGTATCAACTCTTCTATTAATTATATATATAAATTATGTATATATATCATATATGTGAATTATATATATATACATATATATATATGTATGAAGTTTCCATTCCTACCTGTTACTACTTGTACTATATTGAGATACTCAAACATTCAGACTTTGAACTTTCTAAAAGCATTTGAAAATGAACCAAATTTTATTTCAAAAAATTGTGAGATATTTTGTTTATTTGGTTTTATATAAGAGAATGTCAGAAACTAAATAAAAATGTTAGGGGAAACATACCTCTTGGTATTGCAGCCCTTCTGTATAGGTCTTCTGATAAATGAGACCACATTTTATCGATCCCACTAAAATAGTGACCTGCTTTCCAAACAAAATAACCCGTATTACCATAATTATTGAACTCTTTATAACTGTTTATGGCACTAGTAACTTACCCTGTTGTCTTAGCCAGCTTTTAGTCTCTGTGACCAAAATATCCGACACCAGCAATGTAGAGTAGGAACTTTATTTGTCTCGTGGTTTCAGAGGTTTTACTGCATGGTTGTCTGGCTGCATGGCTTTGGGTCTGAGGCAAAGTGGGACACCATTATGGAAGGATCTAGCCCAGGAAAGCTGCTCAGCTCATGGCAGCTGGGGAGGAATGAGGAAGATTGAGAGAATACAGCCAGGGACAAAATATGGTTTCCAAGGGCACATCCTCGGTGATCTACTTCCTTCAACTATGACCCACTCGCCTACAGTTTTTACCACCTGCTGTTTGTCTAACCAGCTCTCAATAGATTAATCCACTGATAAGGTCAGAGCCCTCATGACCCATCACTTTCAGAAAGCCCTACCTCTGAACATTGCTGCACCAAGGATCAAGATGTCAACAACACATAAGTCTTTGGAGGACTCTTCACATTCCAATCATAA
The DNA here is from genome assembly GCA_004027655.1 of Graphiurus murinus. Classification (NCBI taxonomy): domain Eukaryota; kingdom Metazoa; phylum Chordata; class Mammalia; order Rodentia; family Gliridae; genus Graphiurus; species Graphiurus murinus. The sequence continues at coordinate 32,912 of PVLC010002163.1, read as the reverse complement.
TACCAATAATTTAACTTTTTGGATTTTACTTATTTACAACAGTATTTATTTACTCTGTCACATTTCTAATCCCTTAATTTTTTAGATATTGACTTAGCCTCACATTTCTTATAAAACAACCTTGAGAAGGAGACACACTGTTTTCTGCAGTATTCTATAGAGAGTATTCATGACAGTTCCAACAAATATTTAATAAATGCTTTTCTGTGTGTGATACTGGGGATTGAACCTCCCCAATCTATCTCTGAGCTACACTCCAGACCCTATTTTTATTTTTTATTTTGAAACAGGGCCTCACTATGTTGTGGAGGGCCTCACTAAATAGCTGAGGCCGGCCTAGAACCCATGATCAATCTTCCCATCTCAGCCTCCCAAGCACTGGTATTACAAGCATGCACCACCATGTCCAGTTTAATAAATGCTTTTTAAGTAATGTACTCAGAATGAGTGCAGGAGATGATGATGCTTATTTTCCCAGTACTTATTATTGTCAACCCTATATACTTTCAGGTTATAGGGGAACTGATAAAAATGTTATTGGTGTGGTTGAGTAATGATTGATAACCACCCAAACTCAAATAAATGCATAGAATATTTATAACTAAATGAAGTCATTTCAGTGATACTGATTACTTTAACTATTTTTCAAAAAACTTGATTGTCATGGATTTTTGGTCATTGTGGACAAAAAAGGTTGTCTTGAGATGAACATTAACCTATTACTAAACTGCATATATCTCAGTCATAAAATAAACTCAGATACTTCTGTTACTTGTATTCAAGTGAACAGACTAAACCATCCTGCCTTTTAGCAAATGTCTAGTATTTGTCAGTTATATGCAGCCTCAACCAAATATTGTTAGTGGCCATGATTTACTACAGCAAGACCTCCCTAACAAATGGTATATTTATAAAAGTTAGCCTTAGGGTAAATCCTGTCAAACATGCAGATATATATTGGCAGACAGGCACAAAAAAGATCATACAAGCTATTTTTCTAGTTAGAGGAATGTCCCCCTCTGTTCTTAGATACTCCATCCAGAAATTTCAATGAAAAGTTCACTCTGAGACATTTTAACAATAAATTGTAGCATCTGGGAAAGCCAATCCTGTAATGGTCCCAGGTGAAAGAGCACGCCATGGAGCAGGGTGGAACAAGGGCCAGTGATCTCCGCACCTTGCATGTTGTTCCTCGAGATTCAACTGCAATGTGTGCTCAGTACTCCTTGTTCATGCAAGGTCTATAGAGCTCTTTCAATCTTTCTCTCCAACTACTTATGTTTAACACTTCTTCTAACAAAAATTCATCTCTCATGTATATTACAATAATAAATGCTCTCACTATAGATTTAGATGACTACACTTGAAGTATAAATTACTACTTCTAAAATATACTACATATTTAAATGCTAACAAGTTGAGATTAAAATTAACTTCCCCATACATAAATCATCTTGTTTATACTGAAAGCTTTTAGAGATGAATTAGCACAGAAGTAATAAAACATGAGTCAAACCAGCCATTCCTTATGGCCAAGTTAATCATATGCAAAACTCAGAGCTCCATCTACCTGAGAAATCAGAGACTGGCTTCATTCCATATTCTAACATGCCATTAAATCAAGATCATCTATCCTATTTCCTAGCTAATGTTTGAAAATTTAGGACAAATTGCACATAATCTATACCATGTATTATGTCATTTTCAAAAATTAAAGGTTTATTTTTAAAGTGTTATCAAATCACGATACTGCCAGTAATTTTAATTTTCAGGTTTTTAAAATACCCAAGAAATAGAGCCCAGTATTTTTTACCTTTTCTGTCTTACAAAAATCTTACACACCTGTCAGTATTATTTCCCAAAATAAATAAACCCCAAAGCAAAATCGTAGTAACTGTCTTTCAATTCTAATATCTATTCAGGTAGCAAAGATTTAACTTCTTTTCTCTATGTCTTCCGAAAGAGTAAATAAGTACTTCCATAAATATCAAGAAAGAGAAAAATTTAGCCTAAAACTATTTCAAGCGATATTGTCTATGGTATAGAAACAAATACAACCACCAAATAAAATACAGGAGTTAGTTGAATAAATTTTTCTACTCTAAAAAATCAACAAAATAACTCAGAGGTTTTAATATTATTTATTGCATTAAATAAAATTTTGTAGGGAAATTCTTATTAACCAAACTATATAGTATTATAATTTATCAAGAAAAAAACTTCCTCACATCACTGTAAATTCATTGTACCAGCTTGCTAAGTACCTCTTAGGAAAGATATGTGTGTGGCTTTCAGTATGTAAAGAAAACCCACAAAGATTAAGGCTAGAAAATAACAGGCTATACAGTTTTGTGACTATGGTTCTGTTAGAAAAACCTTAATCATCTGGACCTCCTAGCAGGAGTGTTGGTACAAGTCAATGAAAAAACACTCTTGCCTGTCAGTCAACAGAATAGGAGCAACTCACAAGTCCATCCTCAAATCATGTCAATGTGACTTTAGCTAAGGAAACAACCTCCCAGAGCTACTTGTACTCTGTCTCCTTTTTTGTTTCAAAAGTAAAAAAAAGGCCAGAAATGTACTTGAAAGGCTGAGACATGAGGATCACAGTTTTGAAGCTAGCTTCAACAATTTAGCAAGGCCCTATTCCAAAATAAATAATATAAAGGACCCAGCTGGGTGCAGTGGCACACACCTGTAATCTCAGCACTTAACAAGCTAAGACAGTAGTATCGCAGGTTTGAGGACAGTCTCAGCAGCTCAGTGAGACCCTGTTTCAAAATAAAAAACAAAAAGGACTGGGTGTATAGCTCAGAGGTAGAATACCCCTGGGTTCAATCCCCCCAGTGCCACAAAAAGGAGTAGGAATAGCTCAGAAGTAGAACATCCCTGGGTTCAATCCTCAGGACCAAAATAAATAAATAAATGCCTTGAGATTGTTTTTTCTTCTGTGGTTTTCATAGCATTTTTCTCTTAGAATATAGATTTTCATTGTGAAATATTTCTGAGCCGATGAACCTATAAAAGGCAACTAGTTTCTGGAAGATGAATAATTTTTGTGTTTGTCAGAAAAGTTGATGCATAAAAATTCCAAACTATATAGGTAAATATTGACTTGGTTACAACAAGGTATTTTGTGTGTGTGTGTGTGTGTGTGTGTGTGTGTGTGTGTGTGTGTGTGAGTTACTGGAGATTGAACTCAGATGCACTCTACCTCTAAGGTACACCAGCCCTTATTTATTTATTTTTTGTTTGTTTTAAAACAGGGTTTCACTAAGTTGCCAAGAGTCTCACTAAGTTGCTAAGACTGTTTTAGAAACTGTGATCCTTCTGTCTCATCCTCTCAAATTCTGAAGATTTTTTTAATGGAAAATTTAGTATTTAAGATGATCAATCCATTAAAAAGTAAAATGTTTTCATGCTTTCAGAAATATAATTATCTGCTATCTAGATTTGGACAATTTACTTGATAAAAGTCACATTTTAATGTGATTGATAATCATGACATTTATTTTGTTTGTATTTATTTATTTATATTTATTTTTATTGGTGCTTTGTAATCATACATATTTGTTAGGTACAAGCTGGTGGAGGCATACATGTACACATTTGTCATTTAACCCTTCCCCAATTCCTGTCCCATTCCCTCCCCCATCCTCCTTCTCAAGTTCAGTTTAGTGATTGACTTTGATATGATTGTGAAAGTATATCATGTGCATTAGGGTGTTTTCCTCCCCCTCCCATCACCTTCACTTAGGTCACCTTCTTTGCTCATCTAAGGTTTCTCCTTCTTCATCTAGAGTCCCTCTTATAACCCACTTTCTCCCTAGCTTTTGCATACTAAGGAGAGCATAGGATTTTTTTACTTTTTGTGACTGGATAGTCATGACATTTATTAATGTTCCAGGTACACTAAGTTCAATTCTGATATAAATAGATACCAGATGATTATAATTATATCTTATCCTGTATTCAAAGACTTATCTTTAAAAATTAAGATTAAAAATAATAATTACCTTTTATTTCTGGTACTGGGGATTGTTCCTAAGAGCATTCTACCTCCAAGCTGTGCCTATAGCCATATTTTATTTATTTTGAAACAGGGTCTTGCCAAGTTGCTGTGGGTATTGCCAAATTGCTGAGACTGGCCTCAAATCTGAGATTCTCCTATCTCAAGCCTCCCACACTAGGACTACAGGCAGTTGCCATCATGCCCAACAATTAATATTTATTTTCTTTAATAATGCTTGAATATAAATTACTTCCTTATTTTAAACCTGCAGAATTAAATTTCAATGCCCAAAGTTGGAGAAATTTCTTATTTTTAAAATTGGTGCATTGTAATCATATATCTTTGGTAAAGGCATACATGCACACATTTCTCATTTAACCCTTCCCCAATTCCTGCCCCATCCCCCCTCCTTCTCATGTTCAGTTTAGTGATTAACTTTGATATGTTTGTTAAAGTACCTCCTGTGCATTAGGGTGCCACCCCCCATCACCTTCAGATAAGTCACCTTCTCTGCTTATCTAAAGTTTCTCCCTCTTCCTCTAGATATGTGGAAGCTAGGGAGAAAGTGGGTCATAAGAGGGACTCTAAACAATTAGTATTTATAAGTACCACCCATATGTCTATTTTCTATTGCCATGACAAAGTACCTGAAGTTGTACACTTCTAAAGAAAAGAGGTTTTGGCTCACAGTTCTGGAGAGTCAAGAAGATAGCAATGGCATGAGCTTGGCTTTGGTAATGACCTCATGGTGGATGGCATTACAGTGGCAGGAGTGCACATGGGAGGGGTCACATTGTAAGGCAAGAAACCAGAGACTGGTTAGGTGCCAGGTTTGCTTTTAGAACAACTCACTCTCATAGACAGTAACTGAGTCTAATGAAATTCTATTAATTCATTTTGAAATCAGCATCCCATTGACTTACCTCTTATAGGTTCTACCATCTTTTACATTCACCATAGCAGAGACCAAGTTTTAAGCACAAGAACCTTTGGAGAACAAACAAAAAGCATATCCAAACCCTAGAAAGAGGCAATTCCCTGAGGTAAGTGCCAGAGTTATACACAATTTCTATATGAAAAAAACTGAGGCTGATACTAATTTCCAAAAGATGGCCCAGATAGTATTATACTGGACTATGAAATCACACTGTCTGCTATCAATCCCATCCATCTAACCATCACACTCTTTTCTTTCTTAAAGGAAAAAAACATGCCAAAACAAAATATTTTGCATTTTGTATGCTCACTATAAATCTCACCTAAATTCTCTCTTAAATTTAGCAATCAAGAAAAATATTTACCTTTTCTAAATACTACTAGGAGAATGAAGCAACAAACCACACTGCGAGAAACATTTGAAAATTATGTCTGATAGTTAAATATTAACTGTATTAACACATAATTATATATGATAAATACATATAAGGCTGGTTGGCCTGATTAATAGGGCAGAGAAGCACCAACCCCAATAAGGATGGAGTCAAGTTGTTGCTCCTAAACCTTCCTCCTAAAACAAAAAATGCAAATAAACAAACAACAAAAAAAACCCTAAGATTAGGGTTAACAGTCTGCCAAAGAGTTCAGAGTGATTAGAAAGTGGAATGAGGTGAATTCCACAGAGGACAATCTGACCAAAGGGCTGAGTTGAAGGCGTGGCAGATACTCAAGGGTCAGGAAGCACTGATGTCCACAAGGATGGGAGTCACCAAACAGGAGCAGTGCAACCAGGCACCATGGGCTTATGATGCTCCACAGTCTCCCCAAGTACAATTGGCAGCACTGTGTGCTAGCAGCAAAGTCCACATTGAGGTGGATAAGAGGACCCTGACTTAAGAAATAGAGCTGCTAGGTAGAGTATACTTAAGGACCAGTGATAGGTCAGATGGCTCCATGTCCCCACCTACAACTATGAATGGGACTTGCACCTCAATCATGTCCCAAGTTGTAATTTTAGGGTAAGAAGCAGAGGAAAAAAGATTGTTTCAATGTCATTTATATTTTCCTTTGGTCAGTCCATTTGGGGTTTATAAAAAAGGCCAAATTAATATCAAAAGAAATGACATGTGCATTAGTATCAAATTAAGTTTCTCTCTGTATGAGTTGCACCAGGATGAAAGTTTGTAGGTTTGCTACACATAAAATGAGATTTCTGCAGCACAAAGGCAGTGGCATGAATGAGATTACAATAGATAAGGCCATTCAATGAAAGGTGAAAAGACCAAAAAGGAAACACTTTGCAATGCCAACTTTTAAAGTATAAGCATACTAAGAAAACTAAAAGGATCAGAATAAAAGGAAAAATAAGGAGAAAATGATTTTTATTCAGGTGAAATTTGCAGGAAGTAGATGAGGTTCAATAGTGTCAACTCTCATAGAGGATAAAATGTGGTCTTTTGATTGAGTGAATGGAAAAATTACAAGAAAACTTAGGAAGAAGGTTTTCAGAAGAATTGGAATCTGGTGATAAAAGGTATTTTGCAGATGGCTAGATAGCAAATGAGAAATAGTAATGAGACTTTCTTTTCATTAAGAAAATTTGATGATAAGGGAGATAGAAAAAAAATACTAGCTTTGGAGAGAAGGATAAAGATGGTCAGCAGAGAATGAAAATATGTGATAGAAGGAAAAGAGAATATAAACCAATGCTCCAATGGGATAAGAAAGATCCTGGATCAAAATTACTCTGGGCATGTGGAGTAATACAAGACAAACACAAGAGTACATGCTGCATGCATTCATTTGCATTAGATTAAAAAGTAAGCTGGAAATGCTTATCACACAGATTGATTATATTATGAATTATATATTTGTGATTTGAGGCAGAGGCAGTCTTCTTTATTAATTTACCATTCAACTCTATAGTTGAAGAACAAACATATGATAGTATTTCCAAATACTTGGGGGAAAGTTGAATATTCAACACAACACTTTATCTAAATTAGGTCTGTTTGCTCCTACCTGTTATGTGGCTCAGAATGCTTATGAGGAAAGCCAGAAATAGAAAACAATCTGGATCTTTTCAGCTTCACCAGCATTTGACAAAACAAATTTATAATAGAACTAATTAGAAGTTGGTGCCAAATATAATCTTCCAAAGAATTCACCATCTAGAAGAGCTAGGTGAAGGGAAAAATTGCTGAATTATTTGGTGTTGAAAAAAAATAGATACATAGAGTCATAAAAGTACACAGAGCTGTTGGTCTGAAGGTGGCTGAATCAATTAATGATGTGGGCCAGCTTAGAGAGTGGTGGATGGGCAACCAGAAAACACTAAGAGCCTACAAAGAGGGGCAGGGAATTGATAGGTTCCCTGGTGGCACATGAATGGAAGGAATCAGCCCACGCATTTAAGTACAAACTATGACATGTCAATATTTTGATGCAGCTACAAAGATGCCTGATAGCATGGCTTAAAGAGATCTTATTGTGTTAATTTCATGTTTTAAATTTTTTCTATACTTTTATTGGTGCATTGTAATTATGCACCAATAATGAGGTTCAGATTGATATAAATATACATGCACACAGTATTTGGCGTGTTTCTCTCTAGATCTCACCCCACTCCACTCCACTCCCCTTACATATTATTGAGATGGGTGGTGATAATTCAATATATATATATATATACACACACACACACATAATATTATTTTAACTGTTTCCTCCATAAACTCTCCCTTTTCCCCTCCCCACCTTCCTCTCTCAATTCTGTTGCACTATTCTACAGGTGTCTTTCTTCATTTATCTGAAGTCCCTTTTGTTTCCAATTTCTCACTAGTTTCCACATATGAGAGAAAACATACAACCCTTCATTTTCTCAAACTGGCTAATCTCACTTAGCCCAATGTTTTCCAGTTTCATACATTTCTCTGCAAATGGCATTTTTTTCTTCTTTATGACTGAGTAAAATTCCACCGTGTGTATATACCACATTTCCTTTATCTATTCATTTGTTGACAGACACCTGTGTTAGTTCCATAATTTGGCCATTGTGATTTGCGCTGCCATAAGTGTGAGTGTGCATGTATTACTGTAATATTCTGACTTCAATTTCTTTGAAAAGATACCCAGGAGTATTATAACTGAATCATATAGTGGTTCCATTTCCAGTCTTCAGAAGTATCTTCACACTGATCTTCATATCAGCTCTACTAATTTGCAATTCCACCAACAGTATATAAAGGTTCCTGTTTTCCCACATCTTCACAAGCACTTAATATTGTTCACATTCCTGATTACTGTCATTCTAACTGGAACCTCAGTATAGTTTTGATCTGCATTTCAATAAATAAATAAATAAATAAATAAATAATTGATTTTATGGAGACAGAGAAACATGAGTGAGAGAAGTTTGATAATTATATATTATGTTTATTTCCTCATACTGATGGCTCTACTCAGCCATAAAGAACAACAAAATTATGTCATTTGCAGGAAAATGGGTGGAAATAGAGAATATTAAGATGAGTGAGATTAGTGAGATTAGTGAGTCATAAAAAAAAGATCAGATGTAGTTCCTCATATAGGGAAGCTAGAGAGAAATTGGGATTAAAAAAACTATAGACAAAGGAGGAGAAACCCTAGTGGAGTGATGGAGGGGGCATTAAGGAAGAAGGTAGGCGGGAAGAGGGAGATTTGATGAAGGAAATACTTCAATATGCATGATGTACAAACACAAAAATAAATTATTAATAATTAAAAGTCTGTTATAACATGAAAAAGACATTGAGACCATTTACCATGTTAACAATAGATTATATCAAAGTAAAAGTGTTGAAGCCTGGTAATAGGAAGAAGGGAAGCTAGGTGAGCCAACAAAATATGCTTTTAATCAGGGTTGAAAAAATACTTTGGTTGAACTATAACAATAAGCTTGAAGAAAATATTTATGTAACTTTTTTGGCCATAAGTTTAACTTAAATTCGATTCAGTTCAAACTGGGTAATTTCTCTAATACACAGACAAAATTATCAACACCATCTCAATGTCATGTACAGAGAGGGTGAGGGACTGGGGTAGAAGTTGGTGGGAGGCTCACTGAGTGCTGTGTGCATGTATGTCTCTATCACTGTGATGTAATAATGATGTGTGATTACAATGCATCAATGAAAATTTAAATGATTAGATTTTGTAAGGAACTACATTGAGCCAGGGAAGTGGTCTAGGAGAAGGTGGTGAGGAGGGCATTCTCATATATATGAGAAGACCAATGCTAATCTCAATATCCTGTATGAGGGAGAGTGGGGAGGTAGCCAGGGGAAAGCCCACCAAGTTCTGTGTGTATATATGTCACCATCACTATGAATTACATCATGATGTGAGACTAAAATGCACCAATAAAATATTTTTTTAAAAAGATGGTTGTCTATAATCTGGCCCTCAGGAGATTATAATTGCTCTATTCTTTTTGCAGAACTCTAAGTTCTACTTTTGCTGGTTGGGAACACTTTAATCTACCAATGAGCTGATACCAAGACCTCTTTCCAGTGGCTAATCAGTCATGATCTTGACACTAAGGGAACAAATAACTCAATAAAAAAAAACGGACAATTGAATTGAATAGACTATTTTCACAATAGAAATATGAATGTCCAATAAGCATAAAAATATCTAGGTCTCATACAGTGAGCAAGGTCATTCTGATCTAAGGGCAATGTATATGGGCCTGTCTTAGTTTCTGCTTCTTGTTTTTAGATGCAAAGAAGCAGAAAAATGTCCATAGACATTTTTTGCATGCATGAAGAAAATACAACTTTCCTGGTCTTTCTTTTCCACCTTTATGTAGGAAAGGCATATTCCTTCAAAAGAGAGAGAATAGTGTCTTCTTTCTTTGCATGAGGAATGCATCCACCAGAAGCAGATCTAGGATATTTGCAACATAAGATTTTTCTCTCTTTGAGATCAGGATGGTCAATATACTGCAACTCATTGCAAAACAATTAGGTGTTTGTTTTTTTTTTTTCTTTTTACTGCTGATATCTGCAATCATAGTGGTTGAAAAAAAAATTCTGAAAAATCTATACACTCATTTCCATAGTGGCTGAACTAATTTGCAATCCCACCAACAGTGTAGAAGAGTTCCAATTTTCCCACAACCTTGCCAACTTTTACTGTTCCTTGACTTCTTGATGATTGTCATTCTGATTGGGGTCAGATGGAAACTCAGTGTAGTTTTAATTTGCATCATCCTGATTGCTAATGATGTTGAACATTTTTTCATGTATTTTTTAGCCATTTGTATCTCTTCTTTTGTGAAGTGTCTATTCAATTCAATCAACAATTTCTTGATTGGGTTATTTGATTTTTTAGTGTAAAGTCTTTTTAGTTCTTTGTATATTCTAGATATTAGTCCTCTATTGGAGTGATAAGTGGCAAAACTCTTCTACTATTCGGTAGGCTTTCTCTTTAGACTCTTGATGATTTCCATTGATGAACAGAAACTTTTTAATTTAATGCCATTCCATTTATTAATTCTTCTTTTAACTTCCTAAACTTTGAGGGTCTTGTTGAGGAAGCTTCTACCTGTGCCTATATGTTGGAGTGTTGGACCTATGCCCTCCTCTAGTAGCTTCAAAGTCTCTGGTATAACTTCCAGGTCTTTGATCCATCTTGAATTGATTCCTGTGCAGGGTAAGAGGTAAGGATTTAGTTCCATTTTTCTACAAATGGATAACTAGTTTTCCTAACACCACTTGTTGAAAAGGTTGTCTTTTCTCTAACATATGTGTTTGGCACCTTTGTTGAAAATCAATTGGCTATAAATGTGTGGATTCTTGTCTCTGGGGTTAAAATCAGAGAACTACAATAATATATGCATACTCATATTCATAGCAGCACAATTCACAATAGCCAAATTATGAAACCAATCTAGGTGTCCATCAACAGATGAATGGATTACAAGATTATGGGATACCCACACAATGGAATTCTACTCAGCAATAAAGAGGAACAAAATAATGTCATTTGCAAGAAAATAGAAGAACCTGGAAGACCATGTTAAGTGAGATTAGCTTGTCACAGAAAGTGAAGGGTCATATGTTTTCACTAATATGTGGAAGATAGGGAGTAATGAGATACCAGAGGGACTTAACATAATGGATGGTCTAAGGGAAGGGGGAGTAGGAAGAGTGAAGTTTATTGAAGGAATTGCTACCATCAGCTATGTGTACATAAATGAAAACACCAATGTCAATCTCAGTATTCTGTATGGGGAAAGGGTGAGATGGGGAGGCAGCGGGGGTAGGAGGAGACCAAGTGTTACGTGAGTGTATGTCACTGTCAACATTATTTACATTATGATGTGAGAATTTAATGTACCAATAAAAGCATGTTTTAAAAAAAGACACTACAAAACATCCTCAGTAAATTCCTTTTATTTGCCACTAGACAGATATAGAAGGAAAAACTTACATTGGATAAGTATCATTCCTTTGGTCTGTTTTCCTGGTATAAACCATTTATCTTTTCAAATTGTAAAAGTGCTTCTAAATGAACCATATTAAGTGAAATTTCATTTCTAAAATTATTATCTCTCTCAAGACAATTTGCCCTTAAGTAGGAATTGCCTATGCATATAGAAAATCAAGCTGAATCCATAAATATGAAAAATATATAAAATATTATTTGAACAATTATAACCTTATGACAGAAAAATGACAATTACTATCTTAAAGATCTCTTTAGTACAGTGTTTTATAAGTAATGACCATCCATTTGTAATTTATGAAAATCTTGTTCTTCTTTGACTCAGGAAAGAAAAGTATTTGCCTTGTTAAGAAATTTCATGTTTGACTCACTTTTGGATATTCTATTCTTATCACTAAAAGCAAGTTTACAAGAGAGATACTCGTAACCCATAAGCATTTTTTATCCTCCATCTAATTTGTAGCTTCCAATTTTTTTTTTTTTTTTGCGGTACTGGGGATTGAACTCAGGGGCATTCTACCTCCGAGCTATACCCCCAGCCCTATTTTTTATTCTTTATTTTGAAACCGAGTCTCACTAAGTTGCGGAGTGCCTCACTAGGTAGCTGAGGCTGGCCGCGAACCCGGATCCTCTGGTCTCAGCCTCCCGAATGCTGGGATTACAAGCGTACGCCACCACGCCCGGCATGTAGCTTCCAATTTTTAAAGTTCTTCAAAATTATTTCTTGTTCAAATGAGAACCTGAGTGCCAAGTCCAGCCCTAATCACAGATAAGTACATAGATTCTCCTCTGTCTTATTTAAGTAAATATGACATTTGAAAATAATATTCTCCCAAATAATACCTCTAAAAGATTATGACTCTATTTTGATATTAATCACTAACAGTGGAGAAGTACAATAACAGGTTTTTATTAAGTCACATTTCACAAGTCTTTTTTTCAAAGCAGGTCAGAAAAGCTTTAAACCTGACATTAGGTTATACTTCATCAGAGAAAACCATCTATTATCTTTGTGAATGTTTGTGAACTTGTTGAGAGAAGGGACATTTACCTTCTATATAAGACAAGAAATGAAGTAGATGCTGAATAATAAATGAAAAGATTGATTAAAGAACAAAGGTCTAGGAACTTAGTTTTTCATATTGTCTTTGTAGTTTAAGGGGAATGTTTACTATAGACTAAGGTATTATCACTGACCAGTGCTTTGCCAAGCATGAGGGTTTATGGCTGTGATCTAGGCAGCCAGGTCCAAAGATTGATCATTATATAAATCATATGGTTGCAGAATGCATTATGTTCCAGCATAAATATCACATTCAGACTCTTTAGGACAATGCAGCTTCTCTGTATAGGTACCTGAACATAGTACAGTGGAAGCAGAACAGGGGAAGTTTCTCAAATGTCTCAGAGATTCATGCTGCCAAGTTCTAAGGACAGATGTATGGGTCATCCTGCAGTGATTTTAGACTTTTAGTTTCATCCAACTATAAATCTAAAAATGAAAATAGGTGCACAAGTTATCATGAGATGACCTCTCTTTCCTCCTTGTTTCTGTTTTTTTTTTTTTTGAGAAAAAAAGTTATACAGTAATATATATGCACTCATATATATATATAGATATAGATATAAATATATAGATATAGATGCATATAGATGTACATATGTATGTATGTACATACATGAGTACCCTAGTATATTAGGCAGATTCATTTTGGTAACGAAATATGATAGCCAGAATCAATGAAACTCATGGAGAGGAGGAAAGAAAAAAAATCTCCTAACATGAAGTAGGAAATTTAAGACATAAAATGACCTCAAGGACTTCATGAACTCAAATCCATCACCAGGTCTTTCTGACCTCCCATCTGGCTTCTATTCCTCTTTCCCTCCATAAATTTCTCAGATTTACTTTCTTCTAGGTTTTTTATTCATTTTTTAATCCCAATATATGTGAGCTTCCCTCATGTAGTTGGATGAAGACAAGTGAAAGTAAAATTGGGCAGTCCCAAGGGAAAGAAAGGCATCTATCTCCAGCATTTAACAGTCTCACAGAAAGTTTTTTGTGACTCTGTGCTTTACAGGACCATTCCTGGTCCATTGTCTATAGGAAGAACAGAGACTCTAAATGTACACAAAAAATCTGCCATCAGTAAGGAGTCAAAACTTGCAGTGTGAAAAAGGACAGTTCTTCCAAATGATGGTGCAGGCTTTTCCCCCCCAAAAATGGAAGATGATGTAAGTATGAATCTATAACTATATTCCTCTCATTAGTTGACTGCTCTTCTTTTTATTCACAGAATTCCACAAATTTTCTTTTCTTAGAAAAAATAAAAAAACACTCATCGTTCCATTGTATCTATGAGAAGCAGATCCAGGATATTTGCAAGGTAAGATTTTATCTCTTTAAGACCAAGATGGTCAATATGCTATAATCAATTGCAAGACAATCAGATTTTGTTTTGTTCACTGCTGATATCTGCAATAATAGTGATACAAAAATATAGAATATGTCCAATAAATAAAAATATAGAATATGTCCAATATATTCCTTTATGGGCTACTAGACAGATATCTTAGGGGAAAATTTGCATAGGAGCCATTCCTGTGGTCTGTTTTCCTAGAGGCCAGAGGTTTTGACTCCTACTAGGTTCTACCTTGTTTGTTGTCCTCTGTGTCTACACCTGAGAGGATGCTCAAGTTTCTTCAGAGGTCTTCCCAGTCTTAAGTTGAATTCTAGAACCTGGAGATTATTAAATTGGATTCTAGAACATAGAGATTATTAAATTGGGTTCTAAACCTGGAGATTGACTTAAGAATTGAAGAGTTAATGATCTGAAGAGAAACTTGACTATTTGAAATCTAAAAGAGTGTTCTCATAGAAATAGAGAGTAGAAAAGTGGATACCAAACCCTGATGAAAACAGGAGGAGGAGGGAAGAGGAGGGGCTGGCCACCAGCATAATGTTATAGTTGGAGACGAAGAATAAGGTCTGGTGTTCTGCTACACAGTTGGGTGAATATGAATAGCTAAAAAAGGATTTTTTAATGACTTCATCATAAAGAAATGATAAAACTTTAAGGTGATAGATATGCTAACTACTCTAATTTAATCATTGCACAATGTATACATGAATCTAAACATCATATTTTACCCCATACATATGTGTAATTATTACATGTCAATCTAAAACAAAGAATGAGAATGAATTGAAGATAGAAAGGGTTCTAATTGCATGAGTGGGACTTCTGTTTGACTCTCTTTGGCCACCACAAAATGAGTATATGTGACATGTGTTGCTTATGAATGACAAGGACTCAGTTATTCACAGTTTCTTCCCATTGTTTTTGAAATGAAGTCTTCATTATTCTTTGTTCCTGAATAATTGCTTTCTGACTATTCATGTTTGTCTTATAGTGGCATCAAGAAATGAAATTTCTTTTTTTTATTATATTATATTCTTTATAAAGAAACGAAGCCTAAACATGTAGGTGCACCCCCTATCATGAAGGAAATCATCCTTCTTGTAGCCATCTTCTAATGTAAGCCATCACTTGTTTCTATGTATATACCTATATACATACTTTACTCCCTTTAAATTTTTATATTCCAACTAGAAAAATGGAACTGCAAAGGTTTTATAAAGATAAACAATCTTCGTAACTTTGTACTACAAATTTGAAATGACTAAAGAAACATGGGTAACAGGGAGAAAAAAAGTCACCTAATGAAGAAATGCAATGTCTGTTAACCTATAACAAGTAGCTATTATTTATTGTACTGGCACCTCTGTGACAGGATCAGTCTATAGGGATACGGGCATGAGTCAGCATGACAGACAAGGACCAGGTGATTGCTTCTACTTGTTTCCAGAAGGCACATGTCTGTCTTCTGCATCCTTAGTAACTGAAGACAAGCTACACTAGAATCAAGTACTTAGATTTTGCCCTCTCTGAGGTATTAATGTATAAAGAAAAAATTAGTTATGTCCAAGTAGCATGCAATAAAAATGTTTTTAAACCAACATGGTTAAGTGTTAAGATTTTTTTTAGAAATCAAAATACTTATTCACATGATCTTAAACTAAAGTAGAAGTGAAGCATCTTCTGTAAAAATTATTTAAGTGTAAGTGACGCTGGCTTTCACATTCATTTCCTTCCTCTGAAGGAAAGGCAGATCAGTTGCTCTTGAACAAGTCAATGCAGCTATGCAAGAGGGAGACATTATTTCTGGCATGCTTTATTTCCAGTTCAGACATCTCAATTAGATTCTTCCTAAAAGCCACCACTCTCTTCCATTTGAAATTTACAAGTTCTTCTTTTGCAGATTCAGAAAGCTGTTCAATTTCTGGCAGCATTCCTGCTGGTGTGCCTTTGCCAACTTGACATCTTTGCTTTTTAACCGGGCCTTACCCAGAGCTTTGTTTGAGTTTTCATAATCAATGAGGGCTTTGGTGAATCTGTATAAGAGGTCCTTTGCAGCCTCTATGTTGAGCATGTAGTACCGAAGGAGCTCTGTCAACTTTAAATCTTCATCAGATGAGACTCAACCCTCTACTTTCCTAAGTTTCTTAAACAATTCAGCAACCTTCAATAGATACTTTTTGATGATCATTGGGTCTTCTAAAGCCACGCTCTGCAAGCAGGCTGCAGTGTGGATATCATCATCAGCAACATTTTTATGAGATCTGGTCATCCTATCAGCACAGGAATCCTTGATTCTATTGTAATAGTTAATAAGGGAGTTCTTCTCTTGCTCAAAGAAGTCATTTGGTAATTTGAAGTAGTTACCACTCCCCACCCCAATCTGTAAATTGTAACACTGAATTGAGACTTCTCTGTCTAATCATGCCACTTGTTCTACTGCTTTTGTTAATTGATATTCCCACAGCCCTTTTGGAAAAGTGTTTTCGGTAAAAATTAAGTTGTATGCTCTCAGGACTTACAACTCAGTTTTTTAGTATTGAAGCATGTTTAGATTTTCTGTACTTGTATAGGCCTGGTTGTTCATGTGGCTTATCTAAGGTTTTCTAAGCATCTTCCAGGAGCTGTCATTGGTTTATAAAATAAAATTTGGGTTGTTGAAAATAATAATAATAAAAAGTCCCTGATACAAAGGAGATTCTTCAATGGCATAACCTAGGCCATTCTAACTGAAACAAAGGGTACTACCATAAAAAATAGGATTGTGTTTTCAGGACAAAGTAAAACATATCCATGGAAATAATTGATAAACGTAACTTAATTAAAAATAAAAACTACTGCTGTTAGAGTAATGTGCATGAAAAGACCAGCTATAGACCAGAAGTTATTTGCAATTCAGGTATCTGTTAAATAATTCCTGTGACATACAGACACTTTCAAAATTCATAGAATCGAAAGTACAAAGCAGATCATTAGGGTAGAGGAATGGGAATTGGGGGAGGAAAGAGGGTAAGGAGAGTTATTAGGGAGTGAAATTGATCAAATAATATTATATGAATGTACCAATATGCCACAAGTAGCCCACCATTCCATATAATTTTTCTAATTCTAATTTTATTCCTAAGTATCTTCAACCCAGAGAAGTAAAGCATACATTTATAAAGAGACTTATATGTAAATGTTCATTGTGGCTCTATAAATATATGCTTATCAATAGGCAAATAAAAATTCTGATTGAAAGAAGCCAGACAAAAGTACTATGGGCTGTGTGATTCTATTTATATACAATTCTGAATGTGCAAATTATGGCATAGAACAGATCAGTGGATGCTTGTGTATAAGAGGAATATAGGCAGGGAAGGAGAATAGGGGCTGCTAGATTATCTATGTATCCAAACTTAATATTCTGCCAATGAAAATCTCTTTATTTCTCAGAAACAATCATGGACATTTAAAATGAAAAGTGGTGTGTCAAAGTATAAACACACACATACACACACACACACAATTCATTTTAAATGGATGCAGAAACTTTAAAACTGATGAGTTTATTTAACTTGTATCAGGGACTTTTGAAAGTTCATTTCTTCTTTCTGGAGAGGCGCCTTGCTGGGAGGTTAACCATCCTTGACTTCCTATCTCCATGTCGGTCCCGCAGTCCAGAGCCTCCGCGTAACACGGAGCAGGCCAGGCTGCCCCTGCTCTAGTCCCTCATCACCGTGGCTGTGGTTCCTGAGTTGCTGCAGCAGCAAGTTTTATGCTGATTTCCCAGGATATCCTTACAGATTTGCCAGAAGATCCTTACAGATCTTTTGCTTTGTGAACTCATTTGAAAATAGCCCAGATATCTAATAATTAGATGTAACAGAAAACTCTGGGCTCTGAAACATGGGCGGTGTGGTCTTGGTGTGCACTGTAAATTTGACCTTGTCATCCCTGAGTGCATCTAAACTTTAAACTAGCCACATATGGTGACGAATTTTAATTTCATTATTCTTAATAGTGTTATACAAATTACAGTCTATATTTTATACATTTTGTGTATATTGTCTATGTCTTATTACTTTGTAAAGCTCATTTCATTGACAAACTGAATGCCAATCACTCTGAACTATGTCTGTATTGTAATTCTTAATATAATTGTTTGAAAGTCAATGAAGGAAATACAAGATTCAGAGTGAGCCCATCGGAAAGATTCCATAAAAGAACACCATATCTTGTCCTTTGACCCCAATTAATTCTCGTCACTCTTTCCCGCTATGTGTAATTATGAAACTATTTCCTGACTTGCCTTGACTCTCGAATGGTTTCAGTTTATAGACCTAATTGAATTTCTCCTCAACTCTAAAAGGTCAATAGCTGAGGTTTGAGATAATGTATTTTCAAAAGTACAAATCATAGGAAAAATTTTTCTTTACAGTTTAGTCCTATAAAGGAAGTAGGAGAGATTAAAAAACTTCCTTCCATCATTATTCTATCTGTATTGTGCTTTAGTATGTATGAGTTTTTCTAAGGGAGTGATTTTAGAATCAGATTATGTTCAAATGAGCATACAACCCTTGCCTGAACTAAACCAAAATCAGAGACAAATAAGTCAGTTTATGTGTTTTCAGTGTTCAATGGGGCTTCTAATTCCATTTCAATTTCAGAGTTTCTTTGTTATTCCTGCATGCTTATTTATCTGCATGGTATTTAGTGTCAACTTCTCTAACTCTATTAAAAACATTTACTTATATAAATGTATTTTGAAAGTTGTAGATGTGTTTTTCTGGTAGTTGCTTAAAAATTTACCCAATTAGCAGGGCATGGTGAGGCATACCAGTAATCCCAATACTTGGGAAGCTGAGACAGGAAGATTGCAGGTTCTGAGGCCACCTTCAGTAACTTAGCAGAACCCTCAGCAACTTAATGAGACTGTTTCAAAATAAAAAATAACTGGGCATGATGGCACATGCCTATAATCTCAGTACTTTGGAGCCTGAGACAAAGGGAACCTAGGTTTGAGGCCAGCTTTAGCAACTTAGCAAGGCCCTCAGCAACTTAGCAAGATCATGTTTCAAAATAAAAAATAAAAAGGACTTGGGGTATAGTTTGGAGGTAGAATGACCCTCCATCCAATCTCTAATACCACTAAATACATACATACATACATACATACATACACACACGTATACATACATGCATAGTGGCCGCCAGGGTAGCGGTAGAGAGAGCAGGAGATGCAGCTATGGTTGAAGAGGGGCAGCACAGGGATCCTTGCAATGGAACTGTTCTGTATCTTCACTGTGGTAATAGACACATAAATCTACACAGATGTTAAAGTCTATACCTGTGACAAAATTATTTTAGTTATTTTATTTTTCAGAACATATAACATTTATATATTGTTCTCCCAATCTTGCCACAATTTTCGTTTTATTTCTCCCAATTGAGTCCACTGAACATATTAGTTCTTTAGATACAATTTTCCTCTTATATATTTATTTAATAAAACTCATCCTCTTGTTGGTATCTCAATAAGAATTCACAGTAAAATATTGGACTCACAGTTAAGTGTTAGATGACTTGGAAGTGTTGCCTTTTAATTTATCCTTTGGGAGGTCAATATCATATCTTTTTAAATATTTGGAAAAAATAAGTTAGTGAAGTTGTTTTGACTAGAATATTCATTATTGGATAAATCTTAGAATATTCACTACAAATAGTACACTGTAGAAGGCTTCATAAAATATATTATCTGCATAAAGCTCAGTAGTAGTCACTGAGAAGCAATGCATAGTTTAGGACGAGATAATGTGGTAAGACTTTACCTATATCTTAAAAGGAAAGCATTTAAAAAATTAAAGTTATATTTACCTTGCAAGTAGTAATAAGGGATAGAAAAATATCTAGGAAAATGCAATATTCTGATTATAAAATTATTCAAGGGTTCTTTTAACTATTAGCTTTGTATCATGCATGTGTTATATATATTCTTTGGTATCTTTAAAATATTACATAGTAAATATTTGGCTAAGTACTAATAGGAAACAATTGCCTCAAATGATTGAGAATTCTGTTTTTGAAAACCAGAATTATATTTTTTTTCAAGAATTGACTATGCTGTCAGGCATGGTGGTGCACACCTGTAATGCCAGTACTTGAGATACTGAGACCAGTGGATCACAGCTTCCAGACCAGCCTTAGCAACATAGGAAGACTCTCAGCAACCTAGTGAAACCCTGTTTCAAACCAAAAAATAAAAAGGCTGGAGGTATAGCTTGGAGGTAGGCGATAGAATGCCCCTGGGTTCAATCCCTAGTAACACACACAAACACACACACACACACACACACACACACACACACACACAACTGGCTATGCTAAAACTTTTGGCTATCAGATGGAATCACCTCTAGGTGGACATTCTATTCAGACATAAAAATAAAGCACACTACCTTTTTATATATTTGGCTTATTTTTGTCTGGGATTTTGATACTTGCTACACATGCCTAGGAAGCACTTAGTGAATATTTATTTCATGAATAAGGGCATCACAAATGTCAGAATATAAGGTAAAAAATAATGGGCTTAAATGATGGTTAAACAACCCATAACCTGCAATAAGAAGGATTTTAATTAACAAAGGAGAAATATGAACACATTTACTGAAGGGACAGAAATTAATCTTATGCAAGTGAGTGGAAGCTTTAAAATGCCCTTGAAATGAGCAAAGTAAGGTCTTTGAAATACCTCGAGACAGCAGCTCATCCGGCAGTGAGGAAATTGAAATAACTCTAGACGGAGAATGTTGCCTAGTGACTTATTAAGCATTTTCTTCTTTATCCACAATATCAGCCAAATACTAAAGTCCCTAATGGAAATTTGCTCAGCTTCCTAAAGTTACAACTGATAGATAGCCACCAGAAAAATAAGACTATAGATATAACAGCACTAAAACAAGTGTTGCAAAATTGGGACAAATGGCAAACATTTATGAACATGTTATAAATGTTTAAGTTAAGTGATGAATTGTGTTACTAAATTCGTAGAAAGTCAAAGTAATGGTATAATTAAGCAATAGATGCAATGCTAGTGGTAACCTGTGAGGAGATAAACTATTGAAATAAATAACCACCTGAGTGAACCACACGAAGAGAGAGGCTCAAAGGGCTGTTTTTCATATTTGTGGATTCTTAGAAAAAAATTATCAAAATTGTAACTAAAATAAATAATTTTCAGGGCTTTGTTCATCCATTTTAGGAATTAAAAATAACTCAAATTATAGAACAAGAATTTGTACTAAATCTGGGCTGAGTGTGGAATGTCATGTCTACTACAGCTTTCCTACTTAGTAGACTGTGTTTGAAAAACTTCCCTTCGATTTCAATTTATACTTAATTGTAGAAGAGGAGAACAATTCTGTTCCTCTTCAAAGAATAATAAAGGTTCAATGGAATGAATGGTCAATGAGTATACAAAGAAATGCTAAGTATTGAGCCAGTTACAGTGGTGCATAACTATAAGCCCAGGACTCGGGAGGCTGAGAGACAGGAGGATCACAGGTTTGGGACCAGTTTCAACAACTTAATGAGATTCTGTTTCAAAATAAAATATATGAAAAAAGGTCTGGGGATGGAGTGCACAGGTAGAATGCCCCTGGGATCAATTCTTAGTACCCCCACCCCCCAAAAGAGCTGAATGTCACCAGGAAAATCTAATCAAAACTATAATAAGATACTACTTCACACCAATTAAAATGGCTATAATCCAAAAAATAAAAAAATACAAATGCTGGTGAGGATGTGAAAAGTCAGAATTCTCATACACAGTGAGAATATAAATTAGTACAATCATTATGGAGAACACTATGGAGTTTCCAAAGTAATCTAAAAGTTAATGTAATATATGATCTAGCTATTCTACTTCTGGGCATATATCCAAAGGAAATGAAGTCAGCATACCAAAAAGGCACCTGCACACTCATATGTATATATATGAGTGTGCATATATATATTGCAGCATGAGTCACAATAGCTGAGATACTTATGGAGCCAACCTAAGAGAACAGATGGATAAAGAAAACATGGTATATATACACAATAGAAGATATTTTAGCTATAAAGAAGAATGCAGTCCTGTTATCTGCAGCAAAATAAATGGAACTGGAGGACATTATGTTAAGTGAAATAAACCAGACACAGAAAGATAAGTAGTGCACATACTATCTCATGTGTGGAAGTTAAAAAAAATTGATCTGATGTAGGAAAGTTATTATTAGAGTTTGGGAAGAGGAGGAGAGGATGAGTAGAGGAATACTGGGTTTGACCAGTGGATACTCTGTGCATGGGTTTAAGTTATAACATGGAAAACTTCAAAGAGTGCACATATGCTGGGCGTGGTGGTGCACGCTTGTAATCCCAGCATTCAGGAGGCTGAGACTGGAGGATTCGGGTTTGAGGCCAGCCTCAGCTACCTAGTGAGGCACTCCACAACTTAGCGAGACCCGGTATCAAAATAAAGAATAAAAAAAAAAATAGGGCTGGGGGTGTAGCTCAGAGGTAGAGCGCCCCTGAGTTCAATCCCCAGTACCGCAAAAAAAAAAAAAAAAGAGTGCACATATATAAAATCTAGAGAGTTATAAAGATCAATTTGAATATATTATATATACTATATATTATTAATATTCTCCCTAATATGTAACACATGTTGTCCTTCCACCTGGGTATTGTTGCTATATTTTATCAATAATAATTATTAGTAACATTTATTAATAACTAATATCAATTAACAATAAATTGATATTTATCAATAATTGATTGGTATGTTGAGTTTATTGGGTCTTTGAAGTATAGTATCATGTCATCTGCAAATAGAGATAGTTTCAGTTCTTCTTTTTTTACTTGTACTCCTTTTATTTCCTTCTCTTGAATATTGCTCTGGGTAGAGTCTCAAGTACTATATTGAAAAGAAGTGGTGATAGTGAATATACTTGTCTTGTTACTATTTTTAAGGGGAATTCTTGTAGTTTTTCCCCATTCAATATGATGCTGTTGTGGGCCTGTTTTATATTGCCTTTATGATGTTGAAGTATGTTTTTTCTATTCCAATTCTCTGGAGTGTTTTTATCATGAGTGGGTGTTGGATTTTGTCAAACATTTAAGTGTTTATTGAAATGATCATGTGATTTTTGTCCTTATTTCTATTTATGTGGTGAATTACATGGATTGTTTTTTATATGTTAAACCAGCCTTGCATCCCTGAGATGAACCTGACTTTGTCATGGTGTATAATTTTCTTGATGTGGTTTTGAATGCACATTGCTAGTATTTTGTTTAGCAGTTTTGCGTATAAGCTCAACAATGTAGGTCTATAATTTTCTTGAGCTGTCTTTATTTGGCTTTGGAATTAATTTGATGTTAGCTTCATAGAATGTCGTTGGGAGAGTCCAATCTCTTTCATGGAATAGATTGAAAAGTATTGGGATTAGCTCTTCTATAAAGGTTTTATAAAATGTGGCTGGGAAACCATCCAGACCTGGGCTTTTTTTGATGGTAGGCTTTTATTGCTGTTTCAATCTCTTCCATTGCTATTGGTTGATTTAAATTTTCTATATATCTTCTTGATTCAACTTAGAAAGGTTGTATGTGTTTAGAAATTTTTCAGTTTCTTCTAGGTTTTCCATTTTGTTGGAGTATAGTTTTTCAAAGTAGTTTCTGATGATCTCCTGGATTTCTACTCTGTGGTACCTTTTTCATCTCTTATTTTAGTAATTTGGGTTTCTCTTTTGATGAGAGAGGTAATGGTATATCTATTTTGTTTATTTTTTTCAAGGAACCAGCTTTTTGTTTTGTTGATTTTGTTGTTGTTTTTGTTGTTCTCTACTTCATTAACTTCTGCTCTGATTTGAATGATATCCTGTCTTCTGCTGGCTTTGGGCTTACACTGTTCCTACTTTTCAAGGGCTTTACGGTATGTCATTCGGTTACTTATTTGGCAATTTTCTGTTCTTCTTATGTGAGCATTCAGTGCTAATAATTTTCCTCTTAATATTGCCTTCAATGTGTCCCAGAGATTTTGATATGTTGTACCTCTGTTTTTATTTGTTTCTAGGAATTTCTTTATTTCTCCCCTTATTTCTTCTAGTACCCATTCTTCATTCGGCAGTGTGGTATTCAGTCTCCATGTATTAATGAAGTTTTTTTGGGTCTTCTTATAGTTGATTTCTATCCATTATGGCTGAAAAGATGCAAGAGGTTATGTCACTTTTTTTTTTTAATTTGCTAGTGTTTGCTTTGTGGCCCAGGATATGGTCCATTTTGGGGAAGGTTCCATGAGCAGTTGAAAAGAATGTGTATTTAGCTAACAAAGGCAAGTAGCTCTCGAATATTGCCGAAAACTCTGATGTCTAACAAATGAATCACCTGAGCCTGACTCTCCCTGTAAGAATTTTGCTGTAGATGCCCAGACTAACCATACATGATCAGCTTACTAGGTTTTCCTTTGGTTCTTGGTTTGAATTGTAGCAGCCTGCTGTAATTAGAGCCTTCAATTTCTGACTAATTGCTGCTTCCAGCCTCGATCCACTCTCCACTCTCTCCTGGCTTGCAATTTTCCTTGAAGTGGCTTATCCTAAACTAAGTGGACTTTTATCTATTGAGAGAAGACTCTTCATGTATCCTTTGACTTTGTGTTGGGTCAGAGGCTTGGCAGCAGAGGCCATGTATCCTATGTTCTGGACTGTCTCTTCAAAGACATTTGTGTATCTAACATAATTGGAAGACAGAAATCATGTCTCTTAGAGGATCAGGGGGCAGGGTTTTTTTTACCACTCAGTAAAATGAAAATAATATCTCCCCCTGAGAAAAAAAGTAGTGTAGATTTATTTGCAGCCCTTTATAAAATATCTAGATCCTCTAAGAGTGGGATTCCTCAGTGGACATAAACCCACAGTGTGTACAACATCTACCTGGGCTGCTTCTCAGCACCCTCATGCAGCCAGGGAAAGAAGGAAAACAGAGACAAATATGAAGCTCAAGCTGCCTGCAGTGTGGTATGTAATAAGATCTTTTGTTTCTGATCTAGAAGTCTTGTATTTTCCCCCAGGACCTATGATACTTATGCAGACTAGCATGTCAGCTTGCAAATAGGGGAAAATCACAGATCCTTCAGAGGTCCTTTTCCATGCTCCTGATATTAACAATGTCTGTGTCCTAGAGGACCTTTCTTCCCCTCATTGTGAATCATGGTATTAATGGTGTGAGTTCCAGCTCTCTTGGATAAGATCTACTATGCCCCAAGAAATTTATGACTTTACCAAGATCCATTCAAGGCAGTCCTTCCTTCTGGTCCATTTAGTTACCTGGCTTCCACCCTCCCATTTTCAGCCACCATAGGATGAATCCCTTTCTGCTGATTAGCAATTTAAATTAAAATGACCTTATATTATTCACATCCCCTCCTAGTTTACATAATGGCCAAAGCAGTGTATTTTGGGCAGAGATACCCTCAAACATATGTGAAGTGTGAATTCTAGACTAGAAGAAAGTGGCTTTTTTTTGTTTCCTAGTTAGCTGCATTATCCATTATATACTGGCATGGTGAATCAGTGAATGCTAAAAATAAAATTTTAATGAAGTTTTGATCACTAACAATTTTTATTGTAAAACACATTATGTAAAATCTGCCCTCTTAAAAATTTTAAGTGTACAGTACATTACTGTTAATTACATGTACTTAGTTGTGCAGCAGGTCTCTTGAACTTATTATTTTGTATGACTAAAATTACACTCACCAAACAGAGCTTCCATTTTCCCCTCTGCACAGATTAGCAGCCACCTTTCTGCTTCCTGCTTTTGTGAGTTTTACTACTTTAGATATCTCATAAAAGTGGAATCATGTAGTATTTGTCCTTCTGTGACTAGCTCATTTTACTTAGCATTGAAAAGTTCACCCATATTGCAGTATATGCTAGGATTTACTTTCTTTATGCAAATGTAAGACTGTATATATATGTATATATACAGTCAAGTGGAATTATATATATACACACAAGTGGAATTGCTGGGTTATATGGTAGTTCTAACAATTAAATATTAAGTGAACAATAAATATATTTTTAATTTTACTAAATAGTAAGTTGATGTTCTCATTTCTAGATTTCTAATAAAAATTTCCTGAATCTATAAATTCCCATGAATTTTTGTTATAATTAGTGAAGAATGGCTAGGTATTATTTTTAGGAGAGATCCAATTTTGTCTTTGTGGAGACTGTTATACCAGCTGTGCAGCTGCAGTAAGAAGACTTTCCTTTAAAATTTCTCCTGTGCTTCATTTTCTTCTAGTTGCAAAGTGTTTCATAAGTTTGAGACCTCTATCTCCTAAGAATATTTTCAGCTGAACCATTTATTTCATGTTAAATCACCCAACAATATAGTAAATTAGAAAACCATATCTAAAACTCTTTCATCATTTCCTGCAATTAGACTATAAATTTGCTATTCCCAATAAAAAGTTGATCACCTGTGACAGAATTCTAGCATCTATTATAATTGGGTTGAACTGAATGATCAGTTTTATTGGGGCATATAAATTCTGTATCCCAAATAACTTTATGATCTCTAGTTTTCTCTCAGTAAATATCCATGTTCACGATGCATTATATGGAGTGTCTCCCAGAATAGTTCGTGTGTTGACAATGCAGCAAGGTTGAGAGTTGAGGAATGGCTGGAGTAGATGGTTCATTGGGGACTTGGCATTGGCAACTATATATATATATATGCTACTGACCACTTTCTGTATTCTCTTACCTCTCTCTGTCTCTCTCTCTCTGTCTGTCTCTCTCTCTGTCTCTCTCTCTCTGTCTCTCTCTCTCTCTCCCCCTCTCTTTGCTGGTGGCCACCACGACAGAGCAGACTTCTCTGCCATATGTCCTGCCACCATAGTTTCTGCCTTGGAGCCAGATGACCATAGACTGAACTTCTAGAACTATGAGCCAAATTAACCGTTCCTCTCCTAAGTTGTGCTTGTTAGGTATTTTAGTAGCAGGGGAAAGCTGACCAAAGCACTGTTTCTATTTATTATTGCTATAGGTCTTGGAAATGTTCTCTCTTCAATTTTGCCCATATGTATATGGTAGGCATTTCACTGATTATTACTTTTCTCATGTGGTTTCAAATATTCTGGTTTCAAAATTTTAAAACCGGTAGCTTTTGTCAGTGAAAGCACTTGTCCAAAGCACCATAAAGAAGCCAACTCACTTACAAAATTTCTTAAGTGGTTAAGGATGTGTGTGTGTTTCTGGATGCCACAAAGATTGATTCACTGATTCTATCAGTAGGGTGGATAAGGTCACTGATAATTATACTCTATTTCTGGCCCATTTTTATCAGACTTCATAAGCATATCTGGTAACTAGTATGCACCTATCAGTAATATTTATTCTTTTTAACTCTTTCTGGAGTTATCACATCTGTCACAAATATTAATGTAGTATAACTAGCAATAAGCACTACAATGCACTTGATGTTTGAGAAATAATGAAATGTCACTTCCATTATAGTACAATGTGGCATTTAATGAAGCTATGCAGAGTTATTTGCATTACTCTTCCACTGTAATGATGTTGCTTGCAGTCACAGCTGACAAAAATATCACCAAATGTTAATTCAGATGAACTTTAGAAGCAACCACATGGGGATTGACCTGAAATAAAAATGTCTGGACTTTGCCTTGAAAAGAGCCTACCCTTAAGGGTATCATTCATGATTTGTCCTAACTGCTCTGGCTTCATACTTGGAAAGAGATAAAGATCATGGGATACACAATGCACATGCCTACAAAACTAATTATGTACTTTAAACTGAAGATATGACCATGACCCTTATTAGTCAGTACAAGTCTGTGAAACCAGAGTACTGACTGAGATGTTAATTAGACTAATGTATAGAAGATAATTGCAGAGCCTAGGCTATGCTTACAACAATTTTTATTTTTCACAATAAAACTTCTCAAATACAAGTATCAGCAGATGCCTTTAAAAAATATAAACGACAAGGCTGAGGAGCAATGTTATCAAGGTGGCCAGCACTGGTCCCATGCACAAAAAAATAAAATTTAGAAAGCTATTCATAAATAATAATAGCTCTAGGAGAGGCTAGAGGTACACTTAAGAAGCTACAGAAGCACAGTAGTAGGGGAAAAAAGAAGAATCCCAAATAAAACAGTAAGAAGAGCAGTTTTGTTTCTTATACTTATATAAGTACATTGTAATTATACATGACAGCAAGGTTCAAAGTAATACAAACACACATGAACACAGCAATTGGTGTGTTTCCCTTTGAATCTCACACCACTCCCCCTCTCTCATCCCCTTACATGTTAGTGAGATTGGAGGTGATACCTTATACATGAACATAAGCATTATTTGAACTGTTTCCTTCATCAATTCTTTCTTTTCACTCCACACCTCCCTCCACCAATCCCATTCTACTATCCTGGTAGTATCTCTCCTCACTTATTTGAAGTCTTTTTGTTTCCTATTTTTTTTTCTTTTTTTCTTTTTCTTTCTTTTTTTTTTTTTTTTTGCGGTACTGGGGATTGAACTCAGGGGTATTCTACCTTTGAGCTACACCCCCAGCCCTATTTTTTATTCTTTATTTTGAAACAGGGTCTCACCGAGTTGCAGAATGCCTCACTAGGTAGCTGAGGCTGGCTGTGAACCCTGATCCTCCTGTCTCAGCCTCCCAAATGCTGGGATTACAAGCGTGTGCCACCACGCCTGGCTTTGTTTCCTATTTTCTTTCTAGGTTCCACATATGAGAAAAAACATATGATCCTTGATTTTCTCACTAAGCATAATATTCTCTAGTTCCGTCCATTTTTCTAAAAATAACATAATGTTGTTCTTTATGGCTTAGTAGATTTCCATTTTGTGTATATATCCCATTTTCTTTATCCATTTATCTACTGACATACATCTAGATTGGTTCCATAATTTAGCTATTGTGAATTGTACTGCTATAACTATGGATATGAATGTATCACTATAATATTCTGACTTCATTTCTTTTGGAAAGATGCCAAAGAGTGGCATAACACTAAAAATAAATAAATATATATATACATATATATGTATATATACATATATATACACACACACACACACACACACACACACACACATATATATATATATATATATATATATATATATATATATATATAAAACCAAATCAAAAACTTGGCGATATAATGAATAGACACTTCTTAAAAGGAAAAGTACAATGGCCAATAATTATATGAACAAATGGTAAACATCATTACCAACTGGGAAAATGCAATTCAAAAAATACACTGAGATGCAATCTAACTCCAATTATAATGGCAATCATCAAGAATACAAACCATAATAAATTCTGCTTAGGATGTGAAGACGTAGGAACTCTTATCCACAGTCAGTGGGATTGTAAATTAGTACAACCACTATGTAGATTAGTATAGAGGTTCCTCAAAAGATTAGGAATGGAACTACTATATAAACACTTTTAATTTTTCTTACATTATTATCTCATGCCCCAGTCTACCAGAGCTCAAAGCTAAAGTGAAACTTCTTGGACTATAAGCTCCCCTCGAAAAAATAGAAAGCCAGGATCAATGGCCAACTTTCCCAGTCTTCTGAATCACTGCCTGAAATACTGGCTTGTGTTTTCCCCCACCCAGATTGCTTAGAATATCAGTATAACTGAGATATCTGAAGATAGCAAGGAATAGTATCATCCATGGAGCATATGCAACCATGATTCTCAATAACTTGCTCTGCAGAGGACCCCACCATCCACCTCAGCTAAAGCCGTCAACCAGAAGTCATTGCTCTGGTTCCTGGGCTGGGTCACCACACCCTCTCTCCCACCCTCTGTAGCTCTATGCACATCTGTGTTTCAGATCCTAACTCTGATGCCACTCCATAAGTGTCCATGCCTCAGAAACAGGCACCACCACCTCATCAGACACACCAGTGCCTCAGACACTGAAGTCACCACTGCACTATTCCTGTGTACTGACAATAGCTGGACCTGTAGCAGTCCATGCATGCTTGTATTCCAGAGCCCAGGTCTGTGGCCACTCCATGAGTGACTATATATTCCACATATATCCACCACAGCAAGCATATTTGTACTACAATACTGCCATCACTACCCCGGTGGGCACACCTTGAAATCAGGAGCCACAGTTGCTTTGTGTGTACCTGTGCACTGGACCCCAGTTCCATGCTCTTCATGTGGGCATGCACTCCAGATGCCAGCACCTGGACCGCAACAGGCCCACATATGCTATGGACTCTGAGCACTAGTCACTCTGTATGCACTCACATCTTATGCCCCAATCTGCAGCTGCTTTCTACATACACATATGTGTTGAAAACAGCATCATTGCTACCATGAGTGCACCATATTCTGGATCCAGTGCAAGAAAGATTTACTCAACCACAATTTCCCCCTTGGGGAAAAAAAAATAGAACAGGGGAAACCCAGCAGCCTTCACTATTGGAGACTTTAAAAACCATGCCACCACCACAGATACCACAGCCTTGGCTAACAAAGATCTCACAGTTTTGCCAATCCTGACCTTTCCTGCACAAAAACTATGCTACTATTCCTAGTCTTTCCCCAGAGACAGAACCACAGCATGCCAACCAGCTGGTGTCTTCAAACTCAGGCCCATGTGAGGCTTTTTCCCTACCAAATCAGTCTATAAAGACTGGAAAATATGACTGCTCCCATAAATATGCAGAGATCAATGCAAGTTATGAGAAACATGAAAAATAAGAAAGCATGACATTGCCAAAGGATACAACAACTTTCCAATAACCAAGTATCCAAAACCCAATGAAATAAATAAAGATCTACAAATTGCCTGACAGAGAATTGAAGATAATCAACTTAAAGAAGCTCAGTGAACCACAAGAATAAAATTAGAAAAGCAATCCATGAACAAAATTGGAAACATAACAAAAGAAATAGAAACCACAAAAAAGAACCAAAAAGAAATCCTGGAACAGAAGAACACAATGACTAAATTGAAAAAAAAAAATTAAATAACAGTTGACCTAATCAACAGTTGACCTAATCAAACAGAAGAAAGAATCAGTTTAACTTGAAAAGAAGTCATTTGAGATTATCTAGTTAGAGGAAAAAAGAAAAAAGAATAAAAAAAAAACACGAAGAAGTAATTACAGAAAACAATCTAAATCTGGGAAGGAAAGGAACATCCAGATCCATGATGCCTAGAGCATCCCCAATAGGCTGAATATCAAGAAATCTTCATGAAATACTTTTTAATTAAATCCTCAAAAATCAAGAACAAAGAATTTTTGAAAGTAGCAAGTTAAAAATGAATAGTCATATATTAGGAAATCCCAAATTTCATAACCAGTGAATTATTCAACAGAAACCTTACAGACTAGGAGAGAGTTGTATAATATATTCACAATCCTGAAGGGAAAAAATGCTGTGCAAGAATCTGCCTCCCCCCCAAAAAATTCTTTAAAAACAAAAGAGAAAATATTTTCTAGACAAAGAAAACCTGAGGCAGTTCAACACCACTAGGCCTCTTTTACAAGAAGTGTTTTAGGTAGTTCTTCAAATTAAAATGGAAAATAGATATGTGAAAGCATATAAACACATAAATCTCACTGCTGAAGATAAATATATGAACATATGCAGATTAATATACAATGGTAACATAAATGGAACAGAGATGAGAACCTAGTAATAAATCCATGCATTTATGTTTATATTCAACAAAGGCTCCAAGAACTGGCAATTGGGAAAAGGAAATCTTTTCAGTAAGTGGTACTGGGAAAATGGGATAGCCACATGTAGAAGAACTTTAAAAAGTGGACTTTTATCATATATAAAAATGCAAGACCTGAAACTATAGCGAACACACACACACACACACACACACACACACACACACACACACACACAGAAAATAAAATATTATTCATCCTTTAAAAAAAGAATTCCTTTAATTTGCAATAAAATGATTGAACTTTGAGCATCTTATGCTTAGTGAAATAATTCAGATGTAGAAGCATAGTACCATATAATTTCATTTACAAATGGAATCTAAAAATGCCAAAGTCATAGAAATAGAAAGTAGAATGGTAGTTACCAGGGCCTTGGGAAAGGATAATATAAAGAGATGTTGTTTGAGGGGCACAAAGTTTCATTTAGGCAAGATAAATAGGTTTTGGAGACAAAATGTACAACGAAATGAATATAGTTGAAAACATTTGATTATATACTTGAAATTTGCTGAGAGGGAAGATTTTAAATATTCTTAGTCCCCTCCCTCAGTCACCAAACTCACACAGCAGCCATGTAAAATGGTTAATATGCTGATTAGCTTGAGTGTGATGAATATTTAATAATGTTTATAGGCATCAAATCATCAAGTTTTGCAACTTAAATATGCATATATTTGAACTGTCAATTATACCTCAGTAAGGTTGAAAAAAAGAAAAAAGGAACAGTTTTAAAAATAATTGCTCTTTCTTAATAGGCCTACATTGATTGGCTTTGAAACAATTCTTTATTGTACAGTTTTCTCAAATTCATAAATACTAGTTTGAACTAGAATGTAACAAAATACAGGCGCTTTTTTTTTTTTTTTTAATTTTTTAATTTTTATTGTAGTAATTCGTGCAATATAGCGTACATCTTTGTTAAGTACAAATTGTTAACAACATATTTGCACACAATTCTCATTTGACCCCTTCCCCAATTCCCTCCCCATTCCCGTTCCCTCTCCCTCCCTCCCCCTAAGGTTCACTTCATTGAGTGACCTTGTTATGATTGTGTAGGTACATCGTGTGCTTTAGGGTGTCCCTCTGCCCCATGCATCCACTACAATTAAACCAACTTCTTTGCTTATTGAGGATCTCTCTTTTTCATCTGGAGACCCTCCTATGCCCCATCTTCTCCCTAGCATCCACATATTAGGGAGAACATATGCTTCTTAACTCTATGTGACTGACTAATCTCACTTAACATAATGTTTTCCAGTTGCA